>VDFB02358134.1:161502385-161544356 GCA_007258455.2 Sequoia sempervirens | reverse complement strand
AACCCAATACCCTCTACCCTCAACCCTAATCCCTTAGCCCTATACCCTTAACCCAATACCCTAAACCATCAACCCTATAGGTCCTCCACCCTAATCCCTCAACCCTATACCCTCAACCCCTATCCCTTTCTCTTTATCTATACATCTCACCTCTCTCTCCCTCCCTCTCTCACTAGTAGAATTTGGAAAATAAATGACTACGTGACTAAAACTTTTAGTCATGTGACTAACACTAGTAGTATTTGGAAAATAAATGACTAATTTGGTAATTTATAAGTGACTAATTTGGTCATTGGGTAAAATCACAACTAAATAACTAATATCAGACAAATAAAAATGACTAAATAAATGACTAATATTAGACAAACAAAAATGACTAAATAAATGTGCTCATTATTACAATCTTGGCCATAATTTTCATTTTAATAAACATACTCTAAAACCTTCGTCAAGACCTTATTTTCAATCGTAGCCCACCATAATTAATAATAAAATATTGCAAATAAAATTATTAATAAATATTTTTTGTGGAATAATTTTTTTTTTTGTGGTGTCATCATATGAACACCAAAGTTTCTTCTAAATTGACGAAAAAACACCAAATTATAAAAATTAACGAAAACCATAAGAGAACCTAAAAACTAAAACCCAAAAACCTTGAAAAACAAAAAAATAAGCAAAAGGAAGAGAAAAACAAAAGATAAGAATAAGCAACCAAATAATCTTAAGGAAAAAGGACCAATTTTTTTTATAAGCATAATTTTTATTTTAATAAACATACTCTAAAACCTTGGTGAAAACCTTATTTTCAATGTAGCCCGCCAAAATGGAGCAGTCAGTTGAAACCTTATTGTCAAGGTAGCCCACCAAAATGGAGAAGTAAAGTGATGCATGCTTTTGGATTGCAACCTCTACCCATTTTTCCACATTGGACACGATTTGTGCAAAATCTTGTGGTAGTCACTTTCCATGGTTTTAGTTAATTTTACTTTTCAAATCTATATGCGGTCACGCCATATGATCCATTCTTTTTAATAATTTTACTAGCTACTTGTTAACTAACAATGATTATGTTCTTTTTTAGGCTAATTATGAAAAATCATATCCATCTTGTGTTGCAGAAGTTAAGGATTTATATAGAGAACTTGGAATTGAGGTCTATTTATTCTTTTTCTTTTCTTTTTTCTGTTATGAGATGTTAAAAGTGATATTTTCTTTTCGAAGTTTCCACTATCAAATTGCATAGTTCACAGGAGAACTTACTTTTATCTATAAAAATGATATTAAGGGACATGTAGATTGAGTTGTCTATACAAATTTCAGAATTTGAAGTCTTAAAATTAGCTTCCACTTTCTAAAGGGGCATGCAAATCACTTTTGAAGTTGAGTGCAAAAAATAGAGTAGCACGTAAAGAAAAAGGATGAACAATCATAAAGTGAAAAGTGGCTCTTCTATCAACCATGTAGAGTACAATGAAAGGAGTGCAGGGATGGTAGGAGTTTAACATTTACAGTGCAGTGGAATAGTAGTTCACTTGTACAGTAGATGTCATCCTACTTTGTTTGAGAACTCTTACTAAATTCCCAAAAATAGGAGTTCCCAAATGACACCAATAGATATTATAAATAGAAAAAAAACAACAATATTTTAATATAAAAATAACAAGAGTTGATTCATCGGCCCTATGAAAATCTCTAAATTTTTGGCTCCCCTTTGATACTTTTCTGCATACTTACAGATTGCATCTCCATGATGAATATGGACTAGAAGGGTTGAAAGGGAACATGTTGGTCTTTTCCATTTATTGGGCAATAAAGAGTTTGAAGTGACTGAAAGAATCAAATGTAGCTCTTTACTCTAGATGCTTTATTCTCATTCAGTTATTAATATATCCAGATATAAACCATGATGACTTAAATCAGAACTAGAAGAAACCTCATGAAAACTACAAGAAGAGATCAGTGATTAGATGAATCATGGAAATGAAACCAACTCCATAAGCCACAAAAAATAAAATATGCAATGCAAATGAGAATATAGGCCTTCAAAGGAGTTGTCATGGATAAAGAATCATCCTCCCTTAGATCTCTTGTGAGAATGCCTGAAAGCTCTTTAGTTATCCACAATATCCACATGCTATGAGCTTTGATACAAATATTGTGCATAGTTCTTCAAATTTTATTCAATTTGATGCTATTATTTTTATCCTGTGATATAGGATTCAAACCAACCCCTCTCATTAGTATTTGTCTTCTAGAACTGTCTAGAAGAGGGTAATCAAAATCAGTACTGGAATATCTGAAAGTTGAAAATCCTTTCCCTCAAACTGAAGCTTTGTTCTCAACAAACCAGAGTTGAGACAAGCCAAGAACTAGTGGAAGGGAAGTTGAATGAAAACTGAGAGCAACTAAAAGCCTTCCTAAGAAAAGTTCCCCTTCCACTATAACTATTGGTTCTAGTGTCTCCTTGTTCATTTTTTTTGGCATCTCCTCATTTTTCATTTCTTGATAGAGAGCTTCTAAAAGATGTGCAAGATGTTCTTCAATCTCAACAATCAATGTTGAGATAAAATGGAAGCATTTCTCTTGCAAATAAGGTGCTAAATCATTTATCCTTGAAGGAGATTTATGTGCATGAAGAGAACTTAGGAGGTCTTCCAGAATATTCTTGGACCCCTCATCTATGGTATCTTTTATTTGACTAACCTCAGTTCAAAAATAAAAGTTAAGGTGACCAAACTATTCATCATAAATCTAAAACTCAACCCAGGTAAATTGACACTTTTTAGGTCCCCTCTCTTAACAAGCCAACCCTCACTAGTAGTTAATTTGTGCAAATGGGTTTCAACATCTTCGTAACTTGCTAGAGATGTAACTATGGCTTCAAGGCATTTACCAACCTTAACTCTAGTTGACCTCCACCTTCATGCTCTTGTTCAATTCAGTTTCTTCCCAACCCTACAAATCATAGACTAATAAATGGTAAGCCTTGAAATCATGGAACAAAAAACTACAAGAGACAAAGCAAGCATACAACATTAAAATTGTGACTTGCAGTAGTAAAAGAAAAGAAGTACTAGGCAATTTGATATACAATCATAAAAAGGGAATTTTATGAGGCTGCCTTAAGGAAGGAAATTAAAAATTAAATAAAATCATGCTTCAAATTCCATTTAAATGTTCAGTTGTATAGTAGATGTCATCCTACTTTGTTTGAGAATTCTTACTGAATTCCCAAAAATAGGAGTTCCCAAATGACACCAATAGATATTATAAATATAAAACAAACAATAAGAGGTAATTCATAGGCCCTATGAAAATCTCTAACTTTTTGGCTCCCCTTTGATACTTTTCTGCATACTTACAGATTACATCTCCATGATTAATATGGACTGGAAGGGTTAAAAGGGCACATGCTAGTCTTTTCCATTTATTGGGAAATAAAGAGTTTGAAGTGACTGAAAGAATCAAATGTAGCTCTTTACTCTAGATGCTTTATTCTCATTCGTTATTAATATATCCAGATATAAACCATGATGACTTAAATCAAAACTAGAAGAAATCTCATGAAAACTACAAGAAGAGAAGTGATTAGATGAATCATGGAAATGAAACCAACTCCATAAGCCACAACAAACAAAATATGCAATGCAAATGAGAATACAGCCTTCAAAGGAATTTTCATGGATAAAGAATCATCCTCCCTTAGATCTCTTGTGAGAATGCTTGAAAGCTCTTCAATTTTCCACAATATCCACATGCTATGAGCTCTGATACAAAGATTGTGCATAGTTCTTCTTAGTTTATTCAATCTGGTGCTATTATTTTTATCTTGTGATTCAGGCTTCAAACCAACCCCTCTCATTAGTATTTGTCTTCCAGAACTATCTAGAAGAGGGTAATCAAAATCAGTATTGGAATATCTGAAAGTCGAAGATCCTTTCCCTCAAATGAAGCTTTGTTCTGGACAAATCAGAGCTGAGACGAGCCAAGAACTAGTGGAAGGGAAGTTGAATGAAAACAAATAGCAACTAAAAGCCTTCCTAAGAAAAGTTCCCTTTCCACTATAACTGTCGGTTCTAGTGTCTCCTTGTTCATTTTTTTTGGCATCTCCTCATTTTTCATTTCTTGATAGAGAGCTTCTAAAAGATGTGCAAGATATTCTTCAATCTCAACAATCAATGTTGAGATAAAATGGAAGCATTGCTCTTGCAAATAAGGTGCTAAATCATTTATCCTTGAGGGAGATTTATGTGCATGAAGAGCACTTAGGAGGTCTTCTAGAATATTCTTGGACCCCTCATCTATGGTATCTTTTATTTGACTAACCTCAGTTCAAAAATAAGTGTTAAGGTGACCAAACCAGTCTTCATCATTTGTCATCATAAATCTAAAACTCAACTCAGGTAAATTGACACTTTTTAGGTCCCCTCTCTTGACAAGCAAACCCTCACTAGTATTTAATTTGTGCAAATGGGTTTCAACATCTTTGTAAAATTCCAGAGATGTAACTATGGCTTCAAGGCATTTACCAACCTTAACTCTCTCACACAAATATGCAAATCCATCAACTATTATTTTTTTCATCCTACTAACAAACATGCTTTCAAAAAGTTCATCCCACAAACTCTTTGAGTGCTTCAAAACAATCTCACACACGCATTTCCATGGAAGCTTAACATTTGAACCAAAAACCATTTTTAGCCACTCCAAGCTCCCTTCAAATGCATCCAAACTATCCAATGTTTCTCTTATCAATGTCTCATTCTCTGCAAGTTCCTTGCCACTTTTCACAAGATCAAGCAAATACTTCCCCCCAAGCCCATCTGCAGAGAGAATATCATCTACACATGTCTTAAGCCATGCTAAGCAAGAATCTGATATAAATTCGCTCAAAAAAATCATCATGGTAGCTTGTAGCTTCTCTTTGTGAGATTTCCACAACTGCACCTCATTGTCTGGGTTTGGAATCCCACCAAACAACTGTTATTCAGGTGGCACTGCCAACACAGTCTTATAAAAAAAGAGGAAAATTGTTTAGAACCTCCAAGAAGAGTTCCCCAGCCTGACATAGCGTTACCTATACGACTCTTACCACATTATAGAAAATGGAACTGATTGCCCCCACCTTATCGATCTATCGGCTAGACGTGTCTTTTGGTTCCAGCGATGCATTAACGGTTCTATTTTTTCATCGGTGTGAGGATATTCTATCGGCGGGATGAGGTCTCCTATTCCCGCAATGGTCTAATGGGGATGTCTCCACCGATGACATCCCCATCGGACCATCACGGGAACAGGAGACCTCGTCCTGCTGATAGAAGATCCTCATGCCAATGAAAAATAGAACCGTTGATGCATCGCTGGAACCAGAAGACACGCCCGACTGATAGAACCCTTGGTGTGTGAAGTCTTCTAGCCATTTCTGTTAGAATGAAGCAGATGGAGTTCAGGGTTTTATTTCAGATGATATGGTAAATTTTGTTTGGAACCAAATAGAGTTGAATGGGTGTTTCAAACTCAATCAAATCTTGTTTAAAACAACCCAACATGAAGACAAGTGTACTTAGAAGATTGGGATTTCTTTTCTGATCATCATGATTTGGTTTTCAACATCTTTGTAACTTGCTAGAGATGTAACTATGGCTTCAAGGAATTTACCAACCTTAACTATAGTTGACCTCCACCCTCATGCTCTTGTTTCAATTCAGTTTCTTCCCAACCCTACAAATCATAGACTAATAAATGGTAAGCCTTGAAATCATGGAACAAAAAACTACAAGAGACAGAGCAAGCATACAACATTAAAATTGTGACTTGCATCAGTAAAAGAAAATAAGCAGTAGGAAGTTCGATATACAATCGGAAAAGGGCATTTTATGAGGTTGCCTTAAGGAATCAAATTAAAAATAAAATAAAATCATGCCTCAAATTCCATTTAAATGTTCAGTTGTACAGTAGATGTCATCCTAATTTTCTTGAGAGCTCTAACTGAATTCCAAAAAATAGGAGTTCCCAAATGATGCCAATAGATATTATAAATAGAAAACAAACAACAATATTTTCATATAAAAACAACAAGAGCTTATTCATAGGACCTATGAAAATCTCTAACTTTTTGGCTCCCCTTTGATACTTTTCTACGTACTTACATATTACATCTCCATGATTAATATGGACTGGAAGGGTTGAAAGGGAACATGTTAGTCTTTTCCATTTATTAGGCAATAAAGAGTTTGAAGTGATTGAAAGAATCAAATGCAGCTCTTTACTCTAGATGCTTTATTCTCATTTGGTTATTAATATATCCACATATAAACCATGATGACTTAAATCAAAACTAGAAGAAATATCATGAAAGCTAAAAGAAGAGATCAGTTTTTAGATGAATCATGGAAATGAAACCAACTCCATAAGCCACAACAAACAAAATATGCAATGCAAATGAGAATACAGAACTTCAAAGGAGTTGTCATGGATAAAGAATCATCCTCCCTTAGATCTCTTATGAGAATGCCTGAAAGCTCTTTAGTTATCCACAATATCCACATGCTATGAGCTCTGATACAAAGATTGTGCATAGTTCTTCTTAGTTTATTCAATTTGGTGCTATTATTTTTATCCTATGATTCAGGCTTCAAACCAACCCCTCTCATTAGTATTTTTCTTCCAGAACTGTCTATAAGAGTGTAATCAAAATTAGTACTAGAATATCTGAAAGTCAAAGATCCTTTCCCTCAAACTAAAGCTTTGTTCTCGACAAACTAGAGCTGAGGCGAGCCAAGAACTAGTGGAAGGGAAGTTGAATGAAAATGAAGAGAAACTAAAAGCCTTCCTAAGAAAAGTTCCCTTTCCACTATAACTGTCGGTTCTAGTGTCTCCTTGTTCATTTTTTTGGCATCTCCTCATTTTTCATTTCTTGATAGAGAGCTTCTAAAAGATGTGCAAGATGTTCTTCAATCTCAACAATCAATTTTGCTCAAGATAAAATGGAAGCATTGCTCTTGCAAATAAGGTGCTAAATCATTTATCCTTGAAGGAGATTTATGTGCATGAAGAAAACTTAGGAGGTCTTCCAGAATATTCTTGGACCCCTCATCTATGGTATCTTTTATTTGACTAACCTCAGTTCGAAAATAAGTGTTAAGGTGACCAAACCAGTCTTCATCATTTGTCATCATAAATCTAAAACTAAACCCAGGTAAATTGACACTTTTTAGGTCCCCTCTCCTAACAAGCCAACCCTCACTAGTAATTAATTTGTGCAAATGGGTTTCAACATCTTTGTAACTTTCTAGATATGTAACTTCAAGGCATTTACCAACCTTAACTCTCTCACACAGATCTGCAAATCCATCAGCTATTATTTGTTTCATCCTACTAACAAACATGCTTTCAAAAAGTTCATCCCACAGACTCTTTGAGTGCTTCAAAACAATCTCACACATGCATTGCCATGGAAACTCAACATTTGAACCAAAAACCATTTTTAGCCACTCCAAGCTCCCTTCAAATGCATCTAGATTGTGCAATGTTTCTCTGATAAATGTCTCATTCTCTGCAAGTTCCTTGCCACCTTTCACAAGATCAAGAAAATACTTTTCCCCAAGCGTATCTATAGAGAGAATATCAGCTACACATGTCTCAAGCCACACTAAGCAAGAATTTAATATAAATTCGCTCAGCAAAATCATCATGTTAGCTTGTAGCTTCTCTTTATGAGATTTCCACAACTCCACCTCATTGTTTGGGTTTGGAATCCTACCAAACAACTGTGATTCAGGTGGCATTGCCAACACGGTCTTTTAAAAAAGAGGAAAATCGTTTAGAACCTCCAAGAAGAGTTCCCCAGCCTGACATAGTGTTACTTGTATGACTCTTACCACATTACAGAAAATTGAACTGACTGCCCCCACCTTATTTTGCATAAGCTTTATCTAGTACAATGTGCTCCCACCTGTTATGCGGTTGGCTAAATCCTTTTCCAAAGCATTGGTTCCTTTCCCCCATTGGATTTTTAATTCTTTGCTACCTTGGTTGAGTTCTTGAGTAGCCTTAATGTAAAATTGGTCCATCAAATTTATGTGAAGGACAAGAACTTTTCCTCTGCCTTCACCTTTCTATTATATTCTTTCATTGACTTGTTATAGGTTGAGGTTATATTTCATTTAAGTGATTTGATCTTGTTTGTTTGATGATTGTGTAATGGTCCCATAATATTGGTAGACCGGCATGGTGGGTAATATCTATATATTGATCTTCCAAAAAGGTCTCTATTGTTAGCATGGACATCTCCAACATGGAGCCTGATAGGAATTAGGAGCACCATTCAACCTCACTTAGACAAATTTCACAAAAAATAGGCTTCTATCTCTCAATTCCTTCAATCCTCAAGCACTGTAGACAAGATATAAAACCATTTTTAGATACCCTTTAATGACTTCTAAAACATATCCCAAATTCACTGTAGGTTGTTTTGGAACAACCTGCAAATTGCATTTGCTCTAAAGTTTCTAAAGCCTTTTCAACATATCTAATTTGTGTATATCCTACAATTATTGTAGTCCATGAGACCACATTTCGTTGAGGCATTTTTTCGAACACTTCAAGTGCCTTGTCTATGATCCCACATTTAGCATACATGTTGGTGCAAGAGCACCTAAGATTCCATTTTCAAATTTGAAGTCCATTGCATCTTAGTAGGTCATTTTAGCATTTGAGGAGGTCATTTTATGTTAATTAGGTCTTGTGAGACCATTCACTATGAATTAGGATGATTTTAGAGTCAATTGGGTAAAAGAGACAAAGTTGCAAAAAAGTTGTAAAATTGCAAACTATCAAAAGTTGTTGCAGGTCATTTTTGTCAAGTTTTGCAGAATTGCTAAATATAGTGCAACATGACAAATTTTGCATGTCTGAGGAAAATAGATGCTCCTCCATCGAACAACAAATGTGCATTGATAAATTGATTATATACTTGATATACCAATTTAAATGATAAGGAAATATTAAACTGGAGACAACCAGATAATTGAATATTTTCAACAAACAATTGATACCAATATAAAGCCACAGAATCAGAGATCTTTCATTGATTTCCTCAAAATTATATCTGCAACATAGTCTTTTGAAATGGAAACATTATGGAAGCTTTTTGCTGTCTATCTATCCCTGTTTTCCTACTATCTTCTCCTATATCCTTCTTTTGGTCCTGGTCTCTCTTATATACACGAGAGGCAACAAGCTTCAGACCAAAAGACACGACTCTTGATAACAAAACATGATTTTGAACTTAATTTAAGAAACTAACACAATCATAAACATGTGTACCAATCCATTAATCTTTGAGTAAAATATCATGGTCATCTAAGAACTATTCAAAGATTTTACTGTATGATAGGGTCCACATCATTACCACCAACCAATTTTGACTATTGCTCAGTTGTGCCTGGATTATCCACTACCTGATTTATAAACAGATTGAAAGTTGAGAGGTGATCAATGTGCCCCTATTCTGCATGAGTGCCGACATTGGATATGACCACCTTCATATCATACTCTATGTACATGAATCTCTGAATTTGTTTATGAGTATTCTGCAAGACCATATCCTCATCGTTGATCTCCTACAATGCAATTGTTAGAAACTCTGTAAATTCTGCTTTCCAATCATTCCTTTCTCAAAGATTCCATGTATCATCATGGAGTGTAGGAACCAAATTAAAACAATCGAGGTATTATTCAAGTCTTTCTTGATATTGGTTGTTGGATCTCACCAAGTCATTATATCTTTGCAGTGTTTGGTCTTTCAGGATCTATTTACCCAGAAGTTCCTTCTTTTTATCAATCATTCTTCCTTGTAACTAGACATTCTCCTCTAGTGTTGATTATATTTGCTTAAATACACCCTAATAGTCATCAGCTTGCTTTATCATCTTATTGAACCTCTCTTTGATTATCTCAGGTACAACATTGTACTTAATGATTTTCACCTCCTTTTCTAGTGTTTTACACTTTTCTTGGGCTTTCAAATGGTATTTTTTCCAATAGGCTGCATCAACTAATGCATCTAACACTCTCTTATCTTTTTGAAGCCATGGAGCATACAATTCTGGAGCAAAAGAGGAAGACGACTTCTCCATTTGATGTGATAATTGCTTTTTCAATTTGTCATTCTCTTTGACCAATTTTTCAATTTGTGCTCTAGTGAATTTTGCCACATTGACATTCAACTCTACAGTTTCTAAGGGATTAGTGTCCATAACTCTTTTGACCAAAAGGTGTCCAAATACTTGATTAGGATTGTCAATCACTGTCGGCCTCTTCTCATGAGGTTATAGTGACCAAATAAGCAAGGCATCCTCATCTGGATTGTATCAAGACCCTGAATATATATTATCACTATCTTCCTCTGATAAGTTCATTGTTGTATCCCCTCTTTTTTTGAAACTGTCAAACACAATTGCTGAGCTCATGTCCCATCCTGGTAGAAGTAGTACCCCAACCTCTTGAAGTAATTCTCTACCTCTTTCAGGAGTGATGGATTGCATTTCCCTATCAACTTCCTTTTTCAATTCTTCTAAGGCATCAACTTCCTTTTCAAGAGTAATGTCTTGCTCCTTTTATCTTATTTTCTTCCCCTTATACTCATAGACAAATGATTTGAACTCAAGAGTTTTAACAAAATCATTATCAGAAATGAATTCATGACCAGCCTTGACCCTAATGTCATCAAATAACTCATCTGATGTTTGAAATTTTACAAGTTCCTGAGGGGCTCATATTGTGTTATCACAGGGGACTTTATTTGTTCCACTGGTTGCTCCTCTTCATCACTCTCCTCATCACTTCCTTCCTCTTCACTATTTCCAGTGGAGAAACATACATCATGGGTGGGTTGTGGGGGTATGTGATCCAAAGGATCCACATCCTCAGCCTACATTCCTGTGTAACTCGTATGAGATGTATCAAAAACGTATGAGGGCACATCTTTTACTATTTCATTCATATGAGCAATAAGTTGCTCAATCCTAGCCAAGGGATCTTGTATATCAACAAATTCTTCTCTATATGATGGGACATTCCTTCTCTTCCATTCCTTTGCAAGCACAACTTTATTATATGAAGCCATTCTCTCACCAGTGGAAGCTTCATCTCGGTTTCTGATCACATCATCAAGTGCAAACCAATGCTCATCCTTGACAAATTTTGAGTTAATCTTGCTTGATGAATAAATCCCTTTGCATCAAATTTATTTCTTTCATACCCAAGAGGAAGGTTGTAATGAGCTAATTTAGCATCAGTTTCTTCATATCCTTCAATGGAACATACTGTGAAATCTCCAAAACAAAGAGTGATAGGCAAGATTGATTGTTTATTATGACTCTTGAGATGTTTAGTATTAGACCTTTCTAATTTATGTACTATTTCCAAATAAGCAACTCTATTAGGAACCACTCGGGGTAGAAAATGTGGAACCCCTTCAAATCCATAAACCCTTATTACTGTGCAATCGGAGAAGGCATAATAGTCTCCCCAATTATGGTTCACCTTGCCTCTAATATAGTCTCCCCAATTATTACCGTGCATTGTTTTCCTTTGGTCTAAAAAATCTCTGCACCTTAGGGGATAAATTGTGATCATATGAATAGCCTAGCAACTTCATTAGTGGTTTAACAAAATATTCTTCAAAATATAAATAGTGAGACCTCTCAAATCAACTATCCCATAGCGCAGTCCAAATCTGTATAGGTTTAAAGTTTCCATCTTTATCTGTGTCTTTGATTCTTAATTCTTTACCCCACACATTTCTAGCATGTCCCTCATATAAAAGTAAATGCATTAACAAGGAATGGTGTTTGAAATCTATGCAATCACTATTGTTTTTTATTCTTTCAAGCCCTTGATTTAGGGAATTCACCAAATAGTTTGCATAGTCGAATGACCTATCGTCTTTTCTTTGTATACTAGCTACTAGAACCATCGGTGCAATAGACATAAGTGGTGGAACCTAAATTCCCAAGACTTGACCAGCTGAGTAGTAGGTATATTGGAAGTATTCTTCAAACAAATCTATATGAAATGGAGGGTTTTCATTGCTCAAAAATTTTCTGAGTTGACCTTGCTCATTCTTAGGTTTGTGCAAAGCTAGCTTCCATCTCTTGTAACTAGTATCCATGCAATGGTATTCTGTCAAAAATTCTCTAATGGTGAATGACAAGTTCATGGGACCTTCTAACTCAAATACATTAGAGATCAGGTCTTGGGAGATAACAAGCATATCGGCCCCATTTGGTGATTGGATAGTTCTTTTCTTGGCATTATACCGACTGACCATAGCTTTCACCAATTCTACGTTGATGAACACGTTTGGCATTGCAAGTCTTCCTAAGTTCAGTCTCCATGGGTTACAAACTGGTTGAAATCTAAATTTTTTTATGTAGTGATACATAAAAATCTCATAGCCCTAGTGTGGCGTCCAAACATCCCCAAGACCCCTATGTTTATCTAACAATTTACTTGCTTGAACACCTCTTCTGGGTCTTGGCATTGACCCCAGACACTGATCTATCAAGTTTTGGTTTAAATTCCTCTTTTCATTTTTTTGTTTCTTTGCCTTAGGTTTTTCCACATTTTCTTCCATTGCAAACTTTGAAAAAATGCAACTTTCTAGATAAGAGTGGAGTACTTACATGAATTTTCGCTTCTCTTGGCTTCACTGCGTGAGAGCTCTGAGTTCTGTCCTTTCTACTTCTGCCCTTAGCGTATCCTTTTTGGTTTCTGCAAATTGTATGATTAATTCGTGGTACAATTCACCTCTGTGTTGGCTCATTACTATACCACCTGCTTCAGTCTTGTCATCAGGGAGAGCATTTATGTTAAATATCCCGACAATTCTTTTGATGCCACATCAGCTAGTAGTAATCATTCATCGCTATATCATTGGGACCTTGGTTTGTTTTCCACTAATGGCCACCTTCTCCATTGATAAGTGTTTTTCTTTTGGTCTATCAATAAGACATCAAACAATGTTACATCGATGCATCCCAGCTTCACCGATAAGTGTTAGACTTTGATACCCCGTGATTATATTGGGCTATCGGGGGAGCTTCATCATTCATTCTGCCGATGCACCAGAGCTGTGGCGATGGAAGGATATTATGCCGATGTAAGGATATGAATTTCCCCTATCAAGCTATCAGTGGGGTGGTGATGGGAGTTCCAATGACAAAGTATTGTTAGCTCGATGGTATCAAAGGACTTCAATGGATTTCATGAATGTGATTATTTGGGTATGTTGGTTACAAAAATGGATATTTTACACGAACCTCAGTAATTTGTCTAGATCATGAAATTGAGTCTGGTGAGATTTTGTAAGGACTAGGAGATAAATGAATAGATGTTAATGCAAATATGTGGGATTATTATTTTTTAGTGCTAACACAACTCTTTTGACATTTTTTGTCTTATACTTATTGTGTGATGCATGATCTTTATTTTTCTTTGTTATTTTGTGCATGCATGTGCCATGTGTAGGATTAATAGTGGATTATTGACCTCTCACATGAGCTGATATGTTGGTGATCTAGGTTTTCTAAAAAAAAGTCCCCCTGATAAAGTAAAGTCCCCCCGATAAAGTAAATTGCCCCCAATAGAATGATATGTAATAATATTTAATTGAGGGAGTACAATATTTCTTATATGGATGTATTGTCTATGCATTGATGGATATTCATATCTTGTTTCAAAACTCCCATTTTGGCACAAGCAGGGAGGATGTTGGCAATGGTTGTGGAATTTGGCTTTACACCTGCAAATTGTATTCACTTGAAAGTTTTTAAAGTCTTTCCACCAAATTCATTTTGTGCATATCTATTGTAGATGTCCTTAAGCTATATGAAAAAGGTGTATATGCAATTTGAGATCAATTGATAAGTTGAGACATGTAATGTTGATTTTATTTACATTTTACTTAAGATATAATTTCATTGTGTTTCTGAATTTCTTAGTTCAATAATTGGGATTCTCAATAATCTTGTATACCCAAAGTGTATGTGATAGAAAGAAATTAGGTAGTCATGTCGATTAGTTTGACAATTTAAATGATCTTGAGTTCATAAGTACATAGTGATAATTTTTGACAAATAATATACTTTCTTGTTGCATTTATCACAGAAACAAAGGCCTCTTTTGATTGTAGTAGAGGATGTAAAGAGTGAAGCATTGGCTACTTTGATATTTGAAATTGATGATTTTTTTGCTAAATTGATAATGTTTGAAGTTTCTTTTTCTTTCTTAGATGTTGAGTCTAATTAATAAGTTTAATCTTGTGTTGCAAATTGTAGGTGAGTATCTTGATATGATAAAGGCTAGCATTGTTGATCCTCTAAAAGTTATCAGAATTGCATTAGTTGATGCAGAAAGGTAAAACTATTTATCTTTATTATAATTAGTGGAACTTGCAACTACAATATCTGATAAAAATCTACTTCCAAATATGCTTTTGATGGATGTTATATCTAATTCTGATACATTCACTATATCTAGCACCTAAGTTTAGGGTGCCATAGTTGGAAAAGGAAAAGAAAATGTTTGAATTTTATCCTCTGTATTATTTGAATTTTCTAAGTTTTTGATGTGCAAATTTTGAAACCTTATTTTCAGGTCGCAACTCCAAATTGGAGAAGTGAAAGGTCATGAATACTAGCAAGGAAGATTTTGGAGGAGCCAAAACCAATAGCAGCGGGAAAGCTGTGGATTTGCAAGAGGATTAAATGGGTCAAGCCCCTATAGGAGGTTGTTGCCCTTCCAAAAGGACTGTAGTTAAGGGGAAAATAGTATAAGTATATGAAAATAGGAGTATTCTTTTTATATAGTGTCTGTAAGTTGTACAGTGTCATTGAGACATTGAATGTAACCAATGAGATTTTGATTTTCCAATGAGGCTTAATGAAGTAAATTTTCAAAGTGGTTTTTTCTCCACTCATAAATACTTGTTGTGGCTCCTCTTGATTTGTAATCTATTTGAGTTTGTGTCTAATCAATCATATTTGTTCAAGCATTTTAGTCTTCATTTCATGGTGTTTTTTAACATTTAAATATCTATGATACTTGAAGTTTATATGCATAAATTTGTGAGGATTAATTAAGTTAGATATGATTTGTAATGACTAAATATATGACTAAATTAATGATTACATATATGACTAAATTAATGACTAAATATATGACTAAATATATGACTAAATATATGACTAAATTAATGACTAAATATATGACTAAATTAATGACTAAACAAATCACTACCATGAATAAATAAATGACTAAATTAATGACTAAATCAATGACCAAATCAATGACTAAATAAACAACTAAAATAGTTTAGTCATAAATTTGGTGGTGTTATAAATGACTACAATAAACCACTAAAATAGTCACACGATTAAAATTAATGACTAAATATATATGACTAAATAAATGACTAAATCAATGACTAAATCAATGACCAAATTAATGACTAAAATCAATGACTAAATAAATGACTAAAATTGTTTAGTCATAAATTTAGTGGTGTTATAAATGACTACAAATAAACACTAATAGTCACATGACTAAAGTTAGTCATTTATATGCAATTTTTAGTAGTTTATTTAGTCATATATTTTTTTTGTGTACTAGTGATCTCTACCCTCTCTAATTGTCTCTATCTACCCTCTCACTATTTCTAATGCCTCTCGCTCAATCAGCCTTTCCCTCTCTTGCTCCCTCTATCTATCTCTCTCTATCTCCCTCCCACTGCCTCTCCATCACTCCCTCTCTCTCCTATCTCTCAGGTCTCTCCTCCCTCCCTCTCTCTCTGGTCTCTCCCTATGGCACCCTACCTAGGTAACTCTCTCTCTCTCTCTCTCTCTCTCTCTCTCTCTCTCTCTCTCTCTCTACTCTCTATCTATCCTCCCACCCTACCTAGATAAGTCCCTCTCACTCCACCCCTCTCTCCCTCTCTCTCAATCCTCCCTCCACACCCTCTCCCTCTCTCAGGTCTCTCACTCACTCTCACACTCCCTCCTCTCTCATTCCCTCTCTCTCCCACTCCCTACCTCTCTCAACTCCCTCTCACCCCCCCTCATACTCTCAAGTCTCTCCCTTTGGCACCCTACCTACATAACTCTCTCTTTCTCTCCCTACCTCTCTCTCTCCCCCTCTCTCTCACTCAATTCCCTCTCTCCCACCCCCCTCTCTCTCTTCCTCTATCCCTCCCACCCTACCTAGCTAAGACCCTCTCACTACAACCCCTTCTCTCCCACTCCCTCTCTCTTAGTCTCTACCTTCCACCCCCTCTCCCTCTCTCAAGACTCTCTCTCACTACCTCTCTCTTTCTTTCTTAGGTCTCTCCCTCCCTCTCTCTCTCCCACCCTACCTAGACAAATCTCTCTCTCTCTTAAACTTCTCCCTTCCTCTAAAGACATACATAAATACATACATACAAGCATAATACATATGTACATACAATCCTACATAAATACAAGCATACATGTACATATGTACATACAATCTTAAATACATACATACATGCATTGATACATGCATACATACATACATACAGGCATACATACATACATGCAAGCATGTATACATACAAGCATGTATACATACATACATACATGACATACACGCATACATGTACATACAAACACAAATATATAAACATACATTCAATAGAGTAGCATTTTGAACCATCAATTTTGAGGTTCTATGGACTTCTCTTGCACTCTTAGGATCTTTCACCTAAAAGGAGAGAGATAGAACCCTAAAATTGAGGTGGTTCACTCAAATAAGCGAATGTAAGATAGAATTATGACTAAATGGAATGTTCTAAATGAAACTAAGCTATGAAATTGATTGATTATGAATGTAAAACTAATGAAATATGCAATGTTTGAAAACATAGTGAGGTATGCAAAAATGAACTAAAAACATAAACTAATGTAAATAAAATTGAATGAAGTTTTTTAGAGTGCACCTGGAAGTTGATTACTAATCTTGGAAGGTTTTGGAAACTGGCAGAAATTACTGTAAATTGCCAATGGGACTCATTCGCCACTGATGGAAAATTAGTCCTCCTACTGGTAAAAAACACCTGAAACTGCTTTTCGACTGTCGGGAACTGGATTCTGACAAAATCAAATTTTTTTAGCCCTCAGGTGGGACTCACTCTCCACTGATGGTGAATCAGTCCTCCAAAAATTTGCAAATCTAAAGGTCAATCCTATAGGTCCAGATCTGCACTTGTCTTCTTTTTGAGTTGATGGAGTCAAATCTGCAAAAAATGTGTTGTAGATTGTCTCCAAGCTTGAATTAGGGTTTGGTTGACTTGAAACACTTTTTTGACTTGTTGACCACCTTTCAACACCTATTTTCTTGATAAATCTGCATATAAAGTCAAAAACCTTGTTATAGAAGTCTGAATATATGTTAATGGCTGCTCCAAGATACTTGACAATTGCTTGATTGAATGATGCTTTGATGGATTGAATGTAAGAATTCTAATTGATGTTGGCAAGTGAATTTAGGAGTAGAATGGGTAGAAAAATAGTTATTTATACACACTTATTCCCTAATAACCCACTAATACCTCATCATAGGCCAACATAAGGTCTTTTTGAATAAAAACCTGAAAGAAAATTTGAATTATTTTGAATTTGGAGCCAAGAGGGACTCATTCACCACCCATGGAAAATGGGTCCCACTCTAGGCTTGTAAGTGGGTGTTGGGAATTAAGTTGCATTTAATGTTATTTGTCAAGTTTACATTCAAAAATACACTTAATTAAGTCTTATGAGTGCATAAAAGGGTCAAATAAAGCATAATAAAGGTGTAAATAGTGATAACAAGCCTAGAAAAGCATGAAATCTTGTTACAAGACTTTACAACACTTTAGAATAGGACTTGACAAGGGATAAAAAGGTGATTTTTAGATGAATTATAATGAGAAGAGTCTAGAAAAGTGTAGAAATGTGTTACAACACTTCACAACACCTTCACAAGACACCATAATTTGAATATTTAGGACCTAATGTGAATGCATAAGCTACATTGCAACATTAAATCAAAGAAAAATAGATCAAGCATCATAAGGGAAAGACCTAAAAGACCATGAAAATGTCAATGATCCATTTTTCTATGGTACACATTTAACATAAAGCAAGACATAATGCAAGCATGTTATAATGCGCTCGTGTTATGTCTTGCTAGACATGTCCTGCACAAACACAAAAAACCATGCCAAAACTAAGATATAACACGAGCGCATTATAACGTGATCATGTTATATCTTGCTTTGGGAATACCAACCCAAAGGCTTGGAGGGCCTTCCCAATGACCAAAGATGTGTTTTTACAAATTCTACAATATTTCACATAATCGAGTTTGTGCTCACTGTCAGGATTGCACATGTTTCAATGTCAAACAAATCAAACACCTAGGTAATTTTAGGCTCTCTCTTAGCTATCCAATGATGTAATTTTTCTCACTTTCTGACAATGTTAAGCCTTTGATCTATAATTTCTTTTGTTTGTGTTTCTTTTTTTGGCAAAAAGTAGTGTTTGGTGTTTTTTTTGTTATAAATTAACCGTTCATCAAAATTTCAAATAAATTACATTTTTAGAAACTAGATTCCATTCTACAATTTAAAAAAATATATATATTCAATTAGTTTCCAAAATTTGTAGGGGTAGCATGACCAAAATTCTGTTTTTTAAGAAGTGTCCACTTTGAAAATTAGTAAAATATAAAATGTTCATTAAAAATTTATCAGAAAAATCATGCATCAACTACATACTGTTAGCTAATTTCTCACCGAAGTGATTTTAAAAATACTAAAAAAAAGTTCATCGTGCTACATTCCCACAAAAGTTGCTATGTTATGTTTTTTTGACAAACACAACACCAATTTATGTGGGTCCCTCTTTTGAACCACTTAATCTCAACCATTTTCAAAATAAATTAGTAGTTTAGAAAGTATATTCAGAGCACTATGATCCTTGTTTTTGTTGCATCTCAAAATTTTGAGTGTAAGTATCCTCAATTTCATGTCCAAGGTCAATATTTCCTAATTTCAGAAGAAGAAAAAAAGTGGCCACTTAAGCCCCCTTTTTGGCCCCCCATCTTTTTGCACTTACCCATGTTGTTATTGGTTGCTTAAAACGGTCAACTTGTTTTAACTAACTTTATAATAGAATACCTATTGTGGTAGGGGCTAACAATTAGACATGTAGTATTATCAATTATCTACACAATTTAGAGAAAAAATACAAAACACAAATCTAACAGTTAAAATAAATACCCATCTTAAAAAATTTATTGACAAAAAGAACTTAAAATCATTAATGTGAATTAAGAAAAATCTAGGTATAATAAAAAGGAAGGAGAATGGCCCTACTACTATAACATTTATATGAATTTCTGTTTGGTATTAAATTTATTTGGTTGAATTAAAAAATTTAATATATTTTATCAAAAATTCAAGAGAGTAATGTCAAAGTGGTTGAGCCCAATTGGTTAAGTAAAGGTGTGCTTATGTTAGAGACCTAGTTTCAAATCCCCAAAGTGACACCTATATTGATTTAATTGTTTCTATTAAATCTAAGGTGTTATTGTTATTTTTATTTAATAAATCAATTTTATTATCACATTCACTTCTAGGTGTGTTATACCCCAATGGTTGATGCCAAGTGAAAATCCTAGGTGAATTTGATGAAAGAGATACCCCTCGTTTATGGAATTTAAACTAAGCATGGCCTGCAAGCAAAATAGCTGATTAAAAAATAAATCAAGAAAGTAACAAGAAATAAAAAAGCTTATATTTTTTTTTGGCTACACTAGTATTCCACAACTTTGGGTATGGGTAGGAATATGGTGGATCCTATATCTTGTGAGGTGATTAAGAATAATGTCATGGTGTGGAATTTATTGAAAAAGAGAGGCTTCTCAAATTTTATGGAACTTGGGTTCAAGGCTCGACCCTACCTTGTTGGCTATTTTTCCCAAAAAAAGGAACTCTAGTATGGTAAAAATGAGAGGGATTGAGATGGAAATTACAAAAGGATTTGATTGCCCATTTAACAAGTATGCCTACAAATGACAAGAAGACACACAAAGATAGGTTCAATAATGATGAGTTACTACATTATTTTTAAGGGGGGAGGAAAGATAAAAAATTATAGTTTGTTTATGATAGGGAGTCCCTCACTTGTCTCCATGATGAATCTACACTCCAAATTGTAAGGTATCAAAATCTTTAGGGTTGGTTCCAAATCATTTACTATTTCCATTTGTCTTTACTTAATCACTTTTTCATAACTTCAATATCAACTTTCTATTTTTATTGCTATCATCTTTGGAATATTCTAAGTTGGAAGTCAATAGGGAAATGATTTCCCTTTTCCCTACATTAGCCTCTCATTTTATTCTAACCATGCTTTGTTGCTAAAGTCCCTCCCTCCTTCACCCCTAATAGGACAAGGTTTGATACTCCCCCTATTATGTAATAACCCAAGAAGAAACATAAGTCTTCCACTATTTAGAAGGGTTTGCCTCCCATCTTTTTTGACCCTATGAGTGACAAATTTGTGTATTTAGATGTTGGGCGAAGTGCTAGAGACTATGGGTAGAAGAAAAGACAAGGATAAGACCTTAAAGGATGTGATATTTTTGCTAGTTTTAAAGATTTTAAGGGTCAAGGGATTGTATCTTGGCCCCTTCTCTAGTCCATTAGGCTTCTCTTGTCCCACTACATCTTTCATTGGTGAGGTTATTTCTATTGTTGATTCCCTATGATAGAAAACATGTGGTATAGAGAAATAAATCTTTGTTCACCACAATATGTACTAACACAGTTTTTCCTAGAAATTAATGTGATGAATATAAAGATTTCCCCCCTAGCCAAGAAACTTAGTATTGAACAATTGAACCTATAAGAGGAGTAAAATATAAATCATAAAAATTGAGAGGCTTTGAATGATATATATAGGCTTAAAAGGAGAAGGCCAAGCAAGATGAAAATTTGATTTTGTTGGAGAAATAAATTTGGGACATTAAAACAATTTTAAAAAAAGGGGTCGATATCAATAGCACTACTATCTAGAATAGTATCAATAGGATAAAGATGTTCCAAGAATTCCTTAAGCCCCATATATCATTTGGACATTTGGTCCTAGTGAAAAGACATGTAGTTGAAATACCAAGGAGAAGAAGGCTTAGGGAGTGGATGACACTAATTTTTTTGAAAACATCTTGATTTTTTGAAAGAGGAATGGGAGGCCAATGTGGCCTTGAAACTACAATAGTATTTTGAATATGCTATGTTCTTTTTGTTTCATTTCTATTCAAATGCAACATTTTTCTTTTTTCCTTGGTTGTTACCTTCTTCCTTGTGGGCTATTTTATGATTCATTGTTGTTGTATTGTTGATTTATTATTGTGTCATGGTTTTATTATTAAGTACAAAGCCTTACACCACCACCCTTTAAACATTAAAATCATGCCTCCTTCCTCATGTGAATGACCCCTCTCCTCTTTTCAGTGTTCTCTTCATTGTCAAAAGAAGAAATAGCGACATCAAGATAGATTAGAGGCCTTCTCACTCAAGTTTGAAATGAAACTGAACCCTTCTTGGACCATTCATTTTTTTCTTGAGGTAGATCCTTCAAATGAATATCTGATTCTTGAGGAGGCATTCTACTGGCCACTTCTCAATCTTCTTCTACATGAATTCTTTAGACCTATCTTAGATTTCTATTGTCACTTCCAAAATGGCTATGTTTCCTCCTTGGAATGGGAGGGCTCCCAAGGCTGGTCTCTTGATGTTTGTTTAATCAGAGAAAAGAAAAAAATGGTTTCCCCTTATTAGAAATATGTCATATGTGGGGAAAAAACAATAATGCAAGCCAATTTTGTTTACATACGGACAAAAAATGGTACTCACTAGAAAACTAAATGAACATGTGAGACTAGTCATAATCGTCTTAGGATTTTTAACAATAAAACATAAAATGTAAGCTGATATTCAATTGAAACACAATTTACAAGATTGGCACCTTCCTTCTCAAGAACCACATGAGGAGTAGTAGTCTCCTCAAAGCTAATGGATGTGTTCATTTCCTAAAAAAAAGACTAATCAACGTGTGAATGAACTAACCAAACCAAAAAATATTACTTGATATTCAATGGAAACACTACTTAAAGGATTATAATCTTCCATCTTGAGAATAGATGAGAAGCAATCTCCCAAGAGCTAATTGATGCATCCTCATCCTATAAACAAAATCAATCACACATGTAAGTGAATTGATGCATACATGTTGCATCACATAGCAAGCCAAAAATTAATCAAAGATAACATAATTTAAGAAAATTGCATGAAAAAGTGAGATTATTTGTAACCATCTCTTGATCTTAAATAAAAAACCAAAAAATGTTAGTTAATATTCAATGGAAAATCACTTACAATATTGACATATTCTATCTCAAGAACCATGGGAGTAGTAGTATCCATAGAGTGAATTAATGCATCCTCATTCTACAAACAAGACCAATCACACTTGAAAGAAAATTGATACATCCATGTTACATCATGTAGTGAGTTGAGAATTAAAAAGATATTTTATGAAAATATTTCCCGAATAAGATGTACCTCTATTGGAATGTCATAATCCAACAATAATATGTTATAGATGGAAATGTTTTATTCTCAAACAATAGGCATTGCATTTCCATTTCTTGAGGCACCTAGCCTTTTTCTTTGGTACAAAATAGAGGAAATTACATGATAGATTTTAGATAATAGAGTTGAAAATAAATTTGAATCATAAAGAGATATTTTCACTTCTTACATCTTGTAAAGTATCAATTATGTTCAAGCTAAATATCTTCAAAATAGAACATAATCTATGTATGTACAATTAACCTACTATAGGGCCGCAAAGAGGATCATCATCACTAGCTATTATTTTTCTCTTGTCCTCCACATTAGTTTGAACCTGGAGGGATGAAGATCATCCACATTTGCATTTTGTGAAAAATACAAGAGGAATATAGAGATGGATCTATCACAAAGAACAAGGAAGCATAGATGGATCAAAGAGTGATATTAAATAGTGTGGACAAAAAACATATAAAAAATTCTTATTCAACAATTATTAAGAGGATAATGTTTATTTTGTCGATAGTCCCCTTCCTAGTAGAGTGTGTTCCCTAGAATAAATATGGAAGTAATGATTCAATATCTCATGTGTTGTGTATGTCTACACATTGCACAATCTAGCCTAGTAGCTTATGCATACAAATCAACTTGAAAGTTGTAAGATTTTTTAGTGATATGGCTTTTGATGCCAAGGTTTTTAGTGTTCAATCAAGGAATTGCATGATTATTTCACTCTAAATGTATTTGTAGGGTAGTGAATCACTTTACAATAAAACTACAATAGTTTAAGCAAAAACTCAAGATGAAACTAGATAGGAATGAAGTCCAAATTCTAAGTAGTGCCTCACATAACATCCACACTTCAATTGAGAGGATTTGATTCCAAATCCAATTTGAAATATGGATTTTCAAACCACTTCCAAAGCTTTGATGTTGTAATTTTTAGATCAATTTTACCCTTGCCACATTGATAACAATACTCTAGTTTTTGACATTCTCAAAGCTATATATACAAATTTGTATAAAGCAAAGCATAGATAATAGAAGAGAAAAAAAAGTATTGTTATTTTTAATGAATATCTATGGGAGAAAATAAAGCAATTGTAGAAACGACTTACCTATTCATAGATGGCCTTAAAGTTTCCAAAATTTCCTTGATGACATAGACATGTAGAAATGAAATACTAGCAAACTCTCACTACATGTAATTTGGTTTCATGTATGTTCATCTATGTTATTCCATTTTGTGAAAGGTTCTAAATGGAAATTAGTACTTGTTGGAATATTAAGGTTTGCATTACAATAAAATCACCTTAATGAATTAAGGTTTATTATTGCTTTTAAAATAATTAGTTACATTCTTCTAGGTTGGTAGTTTAGGAAGTTATGTTTGAAAGGATTTATGAAAGCCATATTGTGATACATTCAAAAGTAACTCAACAATATTATCATTGTTTGTGTTTTTTTACTATACAAATGTAGATGCTCTTTGATTTTTCCAATATGGTATTAGAGCCTACTGAACCTTTGGTGAAGGCAAGCATTTGCATCAGTGATAAGGAAACATTAATGAAAGAATATAGTAGATGAAAGAGCATCTACAGACAAGGTTTAAAAGAACAAACCCGATGATAAGTGGAAAAAAACTTATGAAAACCCTTTTTTGAGAAAATATGCACTCTATAAGAGCATCTGCATTCAAAAGAGCACACATTAGTTCTAGTCTACACCAAATGAATTGTTATGGTCTTCCCTCCTTTTGTAGGTTGTGTTACTAGGTTCAAGCTCTCTCTATAGATGATTTTTGCATTAAACTATACAACAATCCATTTAGCTAGCAGGGACCTAGGCATGGCATAGGGTATGCTACATGCAATACTAATTATTTTATATCAAATATTATATTTGTAGCTATTGTATGTGTGAAACTTTTTTTTTTATGCAACATAAAAATACTTATATTTACTTGAAGAGTAGGGTTTATAAATTATGGATATATAAGATTATAGAGGTATAAGGTTAATTTATTCATATTGTTTCTTTTGAGTATTTTATTTAAGATGGAGATTCCTTTAGACAAATATTTTGGTTTCAAATGTAACTAATGAATAGAAACTTATGGGAAATAGTGAATGTGAATGAAACACCATCTACATAAGCACATAAGTTATTCGATTGGAATAATAAAGATGATAAGGCTAAAACTATTATTAGTCTTGCTCTTTTTGACTTTGAATTACATCATGGAGATCTAGAAATCATCAATGGAAATTTAGGATAGTTTAATTAAAAGCTTGGAGAAAAAATAGTTGATGCAAAGTTTTCCCTAGAACTTCGACTATTTAGATTGAAGATGAAAGATAGAATCATGTTATGCCAAATCACATAAGCAATTTGAGATTGCTCATTAGGCAACTAATAAAAGTCAAATCTCGAGTAGACGATGATGATGCCAAAGTTATTTTGTTAAACAATTTTCCTTCTAAATACAATAATGTTACTTTTACTCTTAATCAAATAACTTCCTAAGCTCTTGAAGTTATGATTTCAACTCTTCTAGTAGAAGAAAAAAGATCAAATGCAAAAGATATAAGAGTTGATTCTCGACACGAGAATGTATTAGACTCACGAAGCAATAATAAAAGATCCAAGACAAGCAAAGGGAAAATTGAATGTTATTACTGTAAGAAAAATGGTCACACAACTTGGATTTATAGAACATGAGCTAGTGATGTTGTCAAAGGAAAACTTAAAGACAAATAAAATGAAGTTAACTTAGTCGATGCCGAGGATGATGATCCACCAAATGATACTTTTGTTGATTTTTTTTGTTTTGAAGATACCAGGGATGGATACTTATTTTGAGCTTTCATTATTGGAGGTTGGAGGCATAGGGGGTTGGAGGATTTTCATCATCTCAAACCAACTTCTTGCTTAGAGATTGTCTTTTTATGGGAAAAACATGTTTTTGTTTTGATTTATTATGTTAATAGTATTGAAGAATGCATATATTGTGAAGTTTTCTTTTTGAAGACATGGGGGGATCTGGTGTAAATTGAATATGGATTGTTGCCTAAATAGTTTGAAAGTCTATGGATATTGAGAATTAATACCCTTACAAGAGTCATGAGACATCTTGGTGGAGCACAAGATGTAGCTTGATATGAATTGTCATATAATAATTTAGGAGATCTATGATTCAAGAGTTCAAGGAGGTGGTAATATGAGAACTCAAGAATTCAACTTGAGAGTTACACCCTTCCAAGGGTTCTGCGGTAACTCGATAGAGTTTCACTTGGTTTAGGAATTGTTTCGAAAAACTTCTAAATTTTGAAATGTAAATCTTATGAAGGAGTGTTGGAATATTAAATTTTACATTAAAAAATAATCACCTTAATGATTTGTAATTTATTACTATTGTTAAAATAATTAATTACATTAAAATAAATTGATAGTTGAAAAAATTATGTTTAAAAGACTTAGGAAAAACGGTATTATATCTGATCATTATTTATATTTTGTTTACCATAAAAATGTAGATACAGATGCTATATGAATTTTCCAATAGTGCTGAAAACTGACTGCCATGTTTCACATTATGGCGTTTTAATGGTGGCCCTCACAATGTAGCTGTTTTGTTTTATGTTAATGTGGCGGTTAATTGATAGCAACAAGTGAGTAACGGTCACCGGTATAGGCGATGTTACTGGCAGACAGCTACATGTGGGTTTTTGGATGTGACAGATAATTTAAGGAAATCTTTTGTGCCCCACCTTCACCTAGGCCAGTCAAATGAAGGGGGTGCTTGATAAGGACCTCCAATACACGATACTCTGGATAAGGCACTTCAATATTCAAAAGCAACAATGGTAAAGTATTCTCCAAAGCTAAGGATGAGTGATTAAATATTTTAGATTCTCACAGTGGACTTCTGTGAAATTTTTCAATATATTGGCAAAGACCAATCGAACGGATTTTAACCCAGCAACAGATAAGCTAAAGAATTTGTCTTGGGGAAAGAATGAAGGGTGGAGAGGTAGTAAAGCAGATATGGCGCAATAGATGGCTTCTTGTAGTTGCAAGCATATGGGTCCAATCCTGTGCAGGACTTAGTTATGTGTTTGGGAGCCTGTCACCCATTATCAAGAGCTCCTTTCATTACAATCAGAAGCAGATAAACAGATTGGGTGTAGCAAAGGATTTTGGCAGCAGTGTAGGACTGGTTGCAGGATCCCTCTGTGAAGTCCTGCCTCCATGGGGACTTCTATTGATTGGTGCGTTGCAAAATCTGGTTGGATATGGTTGGCTGTGGCTGATAGTCTCGCACAGAGCACACACCTTGCCATTTTGGATGGTATGGTAACCACCACCCTATTTTCACTTTGGTTTCACTAGATTATGGAGTGTGTTCATAATGTGATCTGAAATGTTGATGTAAAAACTACTTAAATAATAAATTAGATAATAGAATGTGACTAAAATGTTGAGAGTGTAGAAATGGAAAGGAAATGGATCCTTTTATCGTCCAGTATTGGGTGATCTGTTTTTAGGTCTACAAATGACTTATGGTATATAGGACTACCCCATACTTCGTGCTATAAACAAGGCATATATAATCTATCCCCTGCAAGATTTGAACTTGTGACCTGTCTTTCAAATATAGTCTAATAAAACTTTTATGAAAAAACAACACAGTTATTATCATAAGCATTCTCAATCATTTGGTGAAAATGTCATGTAGATTGGGTAATTAGACCTTACTAATATGCCTGTTGCTTTCAAATTCAATTGGAAAATATATTTGTTGTAGATCTGTGGGCTTCTGTGCATTGGAGCCAATTCAGAAACATATTTCAATACAGCTGCACTGGTATCCTGTGTGAAAAGTTTTCCCAAGAGCCGAGGGCCTATTGTTGGAATACTGAAGGGGTTTGCAGGTTTAAGCGGTGCAATATTTACACTGATATATGTGGCCCTGTGTGCTCCTGATCAAGTTGCCTTTATTGTCCTGTTGGCAGTTAGTCCTCCTATGGTGATCATAGGCATGATGTTTGTTGTGAGGCCAATTCCCATTAGAGAGCAGAAGAAAGAATCGGATTCTAGCTATTTTAATTCCATATATGGCCTCTGCATGTTATTGGCTGTCTATCTGATGGCTTTCATGCTTATGCAAGATCTCTTTGATGTGAAGAGGATATTAAGCATAATGTTCTTCATTGGACTGCTTATTCTCCTGCTGCTTCCTCTGGCTTTGCCTCTGATCTCAACCTTTTCTGGAGACACTTCTTCCACTTGTCCTGCAACGCGTGAACCACTGCTGCAAGATAATCCATCCATTATAACAATTGGACAACAGTCCATCCGTGATAGTTTTCTTCTTAGTGAAGTTGAGGATGAGAAGACTGAAGAGATGGATCTTCTCCCAGAAAGTGAGAGAAGAAAGCGTTTGTCCTGGTTACAAAATCGCTTGCTGCGTGCTGCTGCAGAAGGTGCTGTGAGAATCAAAGGAAGAAAAGGACCACGCAGAGGAGAAGATTTCACTCTGATGCAAGCTCTCATAAAGGCTGACTTTTGGCTGCTCTTCTTTGCCCTGCTGTTTGGAGCAGGATCAGGCTTGACTGTCATTGATAATCTGGGTCAGATGAGTCAATCATTGGGTAATGATAATTCTCATATTTTTGTGTCTATGATAAGCATTTTAGTTCAAGGTAAGGCTATTCAACGTTCTTGTGCATTTTAGTTCACTGTAAACTGACATGTTTCCAATTTAGGAAACAAGTTAGATTCATCTGTTTCCTTGTTTATCTATATTTCACCAGGAATCTGAAACTTGAAAACTCTGAAAAGAAACAGGGATGGCTAGAGTCAGGAAATTGTGAGAAAATGGGGTGTACTTATTACAGAAAACCAGAGAATACAAATAAATGTTAGATGCTACATTGGAAATCAAAATGTCAGCGTTGCAATTGTTTTAGCCATTTGACTCTAGTAAAGCTTCTTCCCAAGATAAAAATTCAGAAACAGAGCACCCTGCCTTAAGGAAATAGTTTCGGGTATTCAAATCTTGTTAGTTTTCTTTTCCAAGGGTTATTCTTAAAAACATTGTTTTACCCTCTTTTCAGAGAGTATTTTATGAACTCCTTTTTCCAAATGTATGTGTCAAAATTTCACATCTTGTTGATCTGTTCATCGATTTTATATTTGAGATAAATATTCTCCTTATACTGCAAGTGTATATATAAGATTGTCAGGTCGTAATCCTCTTAGTGAATTTACTTTTGTTTCTTTGGACTCTGAAAATTCAAAAACATTTTATGGGGACTGTTATTTGTATATGAATTTAGAGCAAAGCAAGTTAATTTCTCAGAAAAAAACCATTCCCTGAAGATATTGGTTTTGAGAAATTCACTGAGAGTATTGTTAATGTAGAAGTCCTGCTTTATTCAGATCAAAGATTGATCTTATAAATATTGATTTCATGAAATTCTATTATTGTAAAAGAAAGTTAGTAGGCTGTTGATGATCAGTGAAATTTTTATTTCCATAGAAGGAAAATGAGTACTACTCTTTCCAACAGTTGATACTTTACACTCCTCTGCAGGGACTATGCATATCCACGACCAGTGACAATGGCAGTAGCTCAAACTCTAATGGCTATTGGGCATTTTATTTTTGCAATGGGTTGGCCTGGATCTCTATATACAGGGACTTTGCTTGTTGGACTAGGATATGGTGCCCATGGGTCTATAACACCAGCCACTCTTTCTGAACTCTTTGGGTTGAAGAACTTTGGCGTTCTATACAATTTTCTTACCATGGCTAATCCCATAGGATCTTTAGTATTCTCCGGTTTCATTGCTGGTTCAATCTACGATTGGGAAGCAGAAAAGCAACACCACCCACAGCGCTACATGAAGGCTGCTAGTATGACAAATGGATCATTGAGAGAGGATCCCCCCTTGAATTGTGTGGGTGTAGTGTGTTTTTCCCTCACATACAAGATCATGGTAGGAGTGTGTCTGGTTGCGGCAATCCTGAGTATGATTCTTGTTTACAGGACCAGAAGAGTTTATCGCACCATCTATGCACAACAGAGTTCCTCTAGAAAGGAGGTTAAAACTTTAGATTCAAGACATGATTAGGAAGCATTATGCAGTGCCTAGTGTCCAGGGAGACAGCACTGCCGAAAAGAAAAGGAACAACACCCATTAAGGGGTAAAGATTGGATTTTTATGCTGCTTCTGTCTCAAAGGATAGAAATCTACTGCACTTTCTATCTGAGTAGAGGGTGGGTCCCAATCTGTACCTGTGCCACAGAGAGCCCATATCTACAATTGTGGAGTTGATTTTGTACCTGTTTCATCTATTTCGGTAGTGAGGCTTATTTCTGATCTGATTCGGATGAGTGTCAAATTGCCAATATTGGTCTTTGGTGGCCATTTTGAGAATGGGTCACCTTTAATTTTGTCTTTCAACCACATTTTCACTAAATTTAGAAGAAATCCTTCCATTTACAATTGGAAACTCTTTTCAGTTGTAAATGATTCTTTTAATAAGAATAAATAAAAAAGTTATAACTTAATTTTCTAGAAACATACACACTTTTATAACCTTATAAAGTTTGTAGAAAATAGACTATGTTAGATTTTGGATGCAAAATATATTCTTCTATATCTCCCATATCCTTTGTTGGAGACAAATATGATGCCATATATTGTTGCACTTAAGTAGAAACTTTAATTTTATAAGCACAAAATGTTTTGATGGCTGGGGCAATGTTCTTGTGCTTTGCTATGATGACGGTATTTGTTTGAAGTCTTCATAAAGCCCTATTATTTCAAACAGTTTCCCATTTTCTTTGAAACATTAAAGGATGAGTAGCACAATGAACACAAGCAAGATCAACACTATAGAGTTTCCTCATTGACTTGCATCAAAAACTTGTTTATCAAAGAATTATTTTTCAATCATCTTTACGAATCTTGTTAACTTGGGAACTATTCTTTGCCCGAATGTTTGAACTGTTGATAAAAAGCCATTGTGCATTTCCATCTTTAATTCATCACAATTTTTTAGGAGCTTCATTTGTTCCAAAACACTTTTTTTAATAGCCAACATCTTTCATTCTATACTTTTTATCCATATGTGGCACAAGTTCTCATTGGAATTGGAAAATACTTGCTTTGCGACAAGTATGTCACTACTTATTTTGACCATTTCTTTAAGATTTCTATCAACATTAATCCATATAGACTTCTATTTTTCTGATACATTCACCTCTTCTTCAACCTCCTTTCTCCTGACATCAACTTCATCATGTATCTTTTTTTCTTCCTTAATGAATTTCAATCCATCAACCATTATTTATTTGACATTGTTGAAATATGGTAGCTTCGGTCAGATATAGAAATGATGATCATATGTGTGTATATATCTGTCAGTATGTCAGTATGTACACATATATATATTAATTGTATACATCATCATTTATATCGAAATCTACTACATTCCAAGTATATTATCGATCTGCATTTAGAGGTTATTAATTGCAGATTATTAGTATTTCATGTTTTCATATAGGATCCCGATCGAGCATCATTATCGGTGATCATTTCCAGATTGGATATTATTTATTTGTGCAAGATAAATTCATATCGAACTTGGTAAGCATTTATGTTTATTAAGTAACAAACTTCGATTAAAGATCGGGTGTTTAGTTAAGATGAAAAGGCACAATTCATGAGACATCTCATGAACGGACATGCCTCCACTTTGTGGAGACATGTCCACTCATGGGATGTGTCTCTTCCTTATATATTTAATGTAAGTCCGATCCACAATGGGAGACATCGAAATCAATAAATGTTCTGCTCTTGCAGATTGAATACCATATAAGAAAAATTTAGACTTGTCGAACTCTCAGAATCTAACATGGTATCAGAGCCAGGTTAAAAATTCACAAGTCTGAATTTCTTAATCTATATCCCCTTCCAGGCGCATACTCCACCAGTTCAAATCGCGTTTTTGAAGGCGTTGCTTCTCTGATCCGCGTTTTTCAGTTTTGGCTTCATGCGTGACTTGGTCCGTGGATTCGTATTCTGTTAGCCACGACACTTCTTGTTTTTTTCGTGGCTTCATTTTTTTTTTGCAGATCAAAGCCCACGTTGTGCGACCCAATCTTCTATGTGACTTGTGTGTGTCTTCTAATCCTCGAGCAACTTTCAGTTCGTGTTTTCATTGCGTGACAAAATCCCTCGTCCTGTCTTTGTTTTGCTGCTCGCGTCAAGAGTTCTTGCTCGTGTTGCTTGTGTTGTGTTCGCATCTCTTTTAACACTTGCAAACACACGACGTCGAGAGCCTTTCTGCCTGGGGTTTAGAGTGTTTGCCGCTGCGACGGCCCCTTTGTGATCAGCTATTCCTTCGACGCGACTTGTCTTGCTTGTGTTTTTTTGATCTCTATATAGAAGCCATGATAACATGCTTCTAGAGTTATCATGGTTGCCATCCATAACTATTTTCGGAGCCACTTTTAAGGATCGGTTATGTTGGAAGTTTGAAATCGTACCACGTATCATAGATGGGTTTACTTATGAGGTGCCAGGTACCTAATATAACATTATTAAGAGGTGGTCATTCAAGTGCATGGTTGAAGTCAAAGCAAGATGAACTCTGGTCAGCATAAACACAAGGAGCCGTTGTAGAGTATTTCATATTTGATTGGAAAGGTGGTCATTCCTTGTATGAAATCTTCTTAGGCTTACAGTTGGCGTGGAATTCCCAAAGTTGACATCGGATTAAATCACATCCCTTCAAAAGTCAGAATGGACACAAGAACCATCATCTGAACGGGGGTAATCTGGAGATTGATATTTATTCCTCATTCTATGCATATTGTCACGACAAGACGTTGAGGGAGTCTTTCGGGCTTCTCCTGAAATTACTACATCTACTCTCCTTCGCGGAAGGTCACCAGAATGAATCTTCTTGAATTAGGACCTTGAGTATTAGACGTCTCTTCATGCTACATTTCCGTCAACGTTGAAGCCATGAGGTGACTTCATTCAACCTGAAGAACTATGCCGTCAACTTTCGACATTAGTATATGCTGTCAAGAGAAGTCCTTCAATGTTGAGAATTGTCGATATCATTGTTGAGAATGGGTCCTGCGAACAATGAGACTTCCCGTGATCTCTCGAGTAATCTTCACTCTACCCTGATCTCCCGTGTAGTGAAGAATTAATGTCGACTCCTTGAGAAATTGCCATGGCTACCCTTCATGAAGAATTTTCCTACTTCAAATGTAGCCGACATCTTTGAGGAATGGGAATATCACATTATTTGTATTCTGTTCGATTGTTGAAGACATCTCTTGATGCTTCCTCTGCCGTGAAGGGGACGAAATGTGAAATGTGATTCGCACCCAGCCTTGTTGTTTGTTGCTTGTTCCTGTCGGGCTTGATGATCTCTCCTAGATCAGTTCTTGTGCATGGGCAGTATTAAATTGTGTATCTTTCGGACTGGTGTAGGTTTCAGAAGTCATTGGTTTTGTGTGACACCACTGCTAAGGGCAGAGCATATCACACTATTGAGATCTAATACTCCCTGGGGGTGTGCGTGCTTACCTGTGTTTGTTGCTGGAGATAATAATCGCACTATTCATTATATATCTCTGCCTAAAACATCTAGTGGAGAACACATTTTTTTTTGAGAAGGGACTTCTACTTATGTGAGATATGTAAGGAGCAATTGCTGCTTATCAGCATTCAAGAATTAAAATTGATACAGATCTTAGGAAAAGTGCAGACCTGAAGAGGAGTGTCTGATTTTTAGAGATAAGTATTTGTTTCTTTTGTCGTTTATATTTTTATGTGAAACTGGGATAAGATAATTAAATCATATTTTGTGTTTTCTGGTCATTGAGTTTATACAGATTAGATGATGATCTTACACTATGTTCTAGTCTTGTGAAGATTTCAACTCCAATGTTGTGCGATCTGTAGCAATCGAAGACAAGAGTCTGCATTGAGAGCAGCGGCGATCGACGCCACTGTAAAGTGCGGAGAGAGCAGATATTGTGATCATTGATCGACCCCTTAGTTTCTACGTACAAAATTTTGGCTTCATTAAGATAAGTACTACATGGTTGAATAATATTAATTAATGCTATAACATTGACAGAGTATGCTTCTAGCAGTGGTATTTCTCTTCAAAATAGTTAAGTTATATGAACTATTAGTAATCTCTTCTTAATGTGCATTAGGATGGACCAAGAGATTGCTTTCAAGAGAAGAAGAGAATGGAGACACTACTTGCAGCCATAAGAGCGAATGGATGGCTGAAGACATCTCTTCGAAGAGGAAGAATTTAACCTTCAGAGGGAGTTTTGTAACTCACTGAAGAAGTGAAGATTACTGTATTGCAAAGCTAGGTGCTAAATGCTTAGAAGATCTCTTCAGCTGCTGAGATCAAAATTGCTCAAAGACTGTCATCTGGATTTGATATTGGTAGCTTCGCAAACCTATTCAGAATAGAGTGATCTGCTATGAGGCAATCTTGGATGATGAGGTCAGGAGGTTGATGCAAGTGCTTGAAGATTCAAAGGCAGCCTACTGAACCTAAAGAAGATGATCGAAAGAGTACCTCTAGATGTTGTTTCAGGTTGAGGTCTGCAATGATATCCTGGTGTAGCAGGAAGCAATCTTTTGTGGCACTGAGTACAACAGAAGCCGAATATATTTCAGCCTCTATGGGAGCAAGAGAAGCAGTATGGCTCCAGAAATTGTTTGTGGGATTATTTGGTGAGCCCCTGAATCCTACTATTATCCACTGTGACAATCAGAGTTGTATTAAGCTTTTTGTGAATCCAGTATTCCATGATAAATCAAAGCATATAGAGATTCCTTACCACTATGTGAGAGACATGGTAGAAAGGAATGTGATCCAGTTGGAGTATATTAGTACAAACGATCAAACAACAGACATTCTCACCAAGCCTCTCTCCAGAGTTAAAGTTGAACACTTTCGGAAGAAACTTGGTATGGTTGAAATGTAAGTTATTGTTGAGATTGAGACTCAAATTGTTTATTTTGTACTAATGTATTTAAAAGATGTTTAATGTGTAAACTCTTTTGTCATGTGTGTGACTCCATGACTTTATAGGCCCTCACCCCCCTATGTACATTATTGAAAGGTGACGATCTTTCTGATAATGAACACTTGTATTTGACATTGTAAAGTGATGACTCTACAATGATTAGTTTCACTATCATGATGGATATCATGTGACTTGATATCCGTGGATATGTCATGATAGTATCTCTTGGACATTTTGATAGATATCATGAGACTTGATATCAGTTGAAGATCATTATGTTCCTTATGGGATAATCATGGTGGATAAATGTATCCGTGGATATGCCATGATTTATTATGATAGACATCATGAGACTTGATGTCAGTGCACATACCATAATGAAGATGTGTTATGAAGAATGTCAAGTGACTTGACTCTCTTAGAAGCATACCATATCTTCTGATATCATGAGTAAGGTGATATCACTATATACTTGGTTAGTGTTATCTTCCCTAGCTAAGAGGGAGTGTTGAAATATGGTAGCTTCGATCAGATATAGAAATGATGATCATATGTGTGTGTATATATATGTCAGTATGTACTGACATATGTATACACACACACATATATATATATTAATTGTATACATCATCATTTATCGAAATCTACTGCATTCCAAGTATACTATCGATCTGCATTTAGAGGTTATTAACTGCAGATTATTAGCATTTCATGTTTCATATAGGATCCCGATCGAGCATCATTATCGGTGATCATTTCCAGATTGGATATTATTTATTTGTGCAAGATAAATTCATATCGAACTTGGTAAGCATTTATGTTTATTAAGTAACAAACTCCGATTAGAGATCGGGTGTTTAGTTAAGATGAAAAGGCACAATTCATGAGACATCTCATGAACGGACATGCCTCCACTTTGTGGAGACATGTCCGCTCATGGGATGTGTCTCTTCCTTATATATTTAATGTAAGTCCGATCCACAATGGGAGACATCGAAATCAATAAATGTTCTGCTCTTGCAGATTGAATACCATATAAGAAAAATTTAGACTTGTCGAACTCTCGGAATCTAACAGACACAAATATTAGCTACCTTTTTGTAAGATTAATATTTGCATATCTTATCAATAATCTCGTTATTTCTCTTTGAATTATAATTAAAAAACCATCTATTGAGTCCAATGGTTGGGCAAAAGTATCTATCACAACTTTAAGATAGGAAGTCAAGAATCTTACCTACTACTTCTTGGAAGTTGAGACCTAGAAATTATGAATATCTCCTTCTTGTGAAGAAGGACCAAGATCAACCCTAATGATGTTGAAATTTGTTGCAACCACTTCATCAACATCCTCTTCTATAGTGGGTTGAGCTACCTCCAAATACATGTTCATAGAGGCATCTAATCCTTCATTAACCTAAAAGTTTTATAGCCTTTTTTGCCTGAGAAGACTTTTGAAGTAAATTTGAAAAACATCAAATTAGGGAACAACCAAGTTACCTTTTTTTTCTTTAACAAGGTTTGTTGTAGCTAAGAAGAGGAAGAGCCAGATAGGGTGCTAATAACATTTGGGAAAGATGGTGGTGGCCTCATAGGTGGATGTGTGGTGAATGGTGGCAAAACAATATCAAGAGATTTTATACTAGGTGAGGAAGGAGGAGAAGGATTTGGTGGAAGGAATTTACTTGGAGGAATAAAGTAGAAAAAGTTATGATGAATGGAAAGTGAAGGGACCATTATGCACCCACTGAGAAGGCATGAGGGTGCAAGGACACATCTCTATCTCAACCCTCAGCCAATAATAGTTTCAGCTGCTTCTTCTTTACCTCTCCAATTTGTTTTTCTCAGATCCCCCTAGCGACTTCAGCATCCTTTCTTTGAAGGATCCCCATTGATGCATATGTGGGGAGGGAAAAACCCTCAAACCAACCTTTAAACACTGAGTTTGTTATTCTAAAAAAAGTGCTCTCCCAAACCCCATTTCAAGCTCTAGAACCCTCTAAAAACATATAATCTTTTGACTCAGACCTGATTTACAAAAAAGGAGACCCATTTAGGATACCCAATTGGCCATTCTTACACATCCAAAAATAAGGTAGGGTTTTTTTGTACGGAGGGGCTCAAAATTTGACTGTCCTACTTCTAGGATGGATTTTTTTTGGACTGTCTACACCCAAATGCAAGCAAACTTTCATTAATAACTTCATTAAAATGGAAAACTATGAAATATACTCTAAAGGGTTTTTATATACCCTCAAAAAAGAACTTTTCACGAATTTTTAGAGATTTTTTATAGAGGGAAGAAAATATATGAAATTTTCTTGTTCTTTAGAAATTCTGGAGTAGATTCAAACCTGTTGTTACAAAGAATGTTATAACTTTCTCTAAACTTAATGAAATTTAACCAAACCAAAACCAAATGAAAGCTAACTCAATTATATTTCCAACTATACCACGTGTAGGTCATACAAAGTTCATACAAATCCATACCACATGAAAGAACAAGACTTAGAAGAAAAATGCACATAAAATTTGCTCCAAATTTATTCCAATTTTCATTCCCATCTTTTCCAACCTTCCCAACCTTGGGATTCATGTTTACAACATGTATTTATGATTTCCCAAGAATTTTCCAACTACCAACCACCCACAACTAACTTGCTAATCAAATTTGTAACCTTAATGCACTTTTGACAACTTTCACAATGACAACTTTTACAATTTTGACAATTTTTTTTATATCATTTGCATTATGACTCCAAAACATTCTAAAAATGGTTTAAAATGACTCCAAATGATCATTAATGGTCCAAAATGACCTTATTTACATCAAACAACACAAAACAAGACAAAAACTCAAATTTGAGCATGAGGGTGCTCCTGCACCATACTCCCAAGGGAAAAAAAAACTCAAGCCCACTTGAGTGCACAGGGTTTTTTCTTCTTCTTGGTCTTCCAATTCTTCTGCACTATTGCCTTGATTTCTTCTTGGCTTTGTCTTTGTGTCTTCCACTTGTTTGCTCTAGGTTTTTTTTTCAACTCCTCTTCTTTCTTCCTTGCAAAGTATTCCTCTTTGAATCCTCCTTTTGAATGATCTCTCTTTCTTTAAGTTTGTTTCTCAATGAGTTGTATCTCCTTGTCTAACAAATCTACACATACATAGTCCAATGAAATATTAGAAATAAAATATTGAGACCTTGAGGTCTTTTCTTTGTCTCCTTGCACCAGAAACTCCACTTCAACACCTAAGAGATCCTCCATGTGTGCTACATTTGTCATCCTTCATGATTAGAAATTTCTCCTCTTCTTTGGATCTCGATCTTATCTACACGAACATTATCGCACAAGACTTTATGAAAATATTAAGATTTCACTTTTATATGTTTCAGCACCTTCAACATAGCTGTAACCTCATCCACTTTGAGAAAGAACCGACTGATCTTCGAGAAGATTTCTGACTTTTTTCTCTTATTGGTAAATGCCAACCACTTTCTTGATTTTCTCTCTCAAGCAACTACTGCATCTCAAATTTCATTTTTTTTCTCTTCTTTCCATTTCCTCCAAGGCTTGTCTCAAGACCATTATCTCTTATTCAATATCCATTTGCTTTTCCCTCTCATCCTTCTTCTTTATCTCACTTTTCTCTTTTCTTTTCTCTTGTTGTTTTGCTTGGTACCTCCTTACTCTGCAAGTCTCCATGGACAAGTATTCTCAACATTTTCATTCTCTTTTCTCAATAAAGTCTCTTTCACCTTGTTTCTTCTTGTCTTTGTGATCCCTCACCTAGGTTTCCTCCTTTCTTCACTACCTAGTCTTCTGGCATTTAGGTTCTTGCTTCAACCTGCAAAAATACAACACATACACTCCAAAAAATTATCTTTCCTAGATCTTTGGGCTTTGATACCAATTTAATGCAGAGCTAGGGTGGAAAAGCTCAAACCAACCTTAAACAAGTGTCTTTGTTCATAAAAAAGTGGGTTTTTCTTCACAAACCCTCATTCTTCCTTGTAACCTTTCAAAAAGGTGAATTAGACATATCTTTTGACTCAGACTTGATCTGTAGAAAAGAAGACCCATTTAAGATACCAATTTGGCCATTCTTACACATATCCAAAAATAAGGTAGGGTTGTTTTGTATGGAGGGGCTCAAAATTTGACTGTCCTACTTCTAAGATGGTTTTTTTTGGATTGTCTACACCTAAATGCAAGAAAATTTTCATTAATTACTTCATTAAAATGGAAAACTATGAAACATCCTCTAAATGGTTTTTATATACCCTCAAAACAAAAAATTTCACCAATTTTTAGAGATTTTTGATGGAGGGAAGAAAAGATATGGAATTTTCTTGTTCTCTAAAAACCTTGGGGCAAATTTAGACCTGTTGTTACAAAAAATGCCATAACTTTATCTAAACTTAATGAAATTTGATAAAACCAAAACCAAATGAAAGATAAAAAAATTATCTTTCCAACCATACCATGTGTAGGTCGTACAAAGGCTGTATAGATCTGTACCACATGAAAGAACAAGACTTATAGGAAAACTGCACATAAAATTTGCTCCAAATTGATTCCAATTTTCATTCCCATCTTTTCCAACCTTCCCAACCTTGGGATTCATGCTTACAACATGTATTTATGTTTTTCCAAGCATTTTCCAACTACCAACCACCCACAACTAACTTCTTAATCAAAGTTGTAACCTTAATGCACTTTTGACAACTTTCACAATGGCAACTTTTACAATTTTGACAATTTTTTGACATCATCTGCATTATGAATCCAAACACATTCTAAAATGGTTTATAATGACTCTAAATGATCATTAATGGTCCAAAATGATCTTATTTACATCAAAAAACACAAAAAAAGACAAAAACCCAAATTTGAGCATGAGGGTGCTCCTACACCACTCATCATTGCCTCTTAATTCACTAACATTTTGAGAGCTAGTTGAGGATGAAGAATGAGTATATTTCACTTTCCTTTCCCCTTTCTTATTTGAAGCATCTTTCTTGTTAGAAGATTTTGTATATGATTTTTATGAGGCTTTATTCCTTACCCATTCCTCCAACCTCTTGAGAACCATTGTAGTTCTTTCATCTAAAGACTTTACCTCTCTATTGACCCAGTTGATTAGTACAAGTGGTTGTGTTTGAATTATTTCCAAATAAATATGATCAATTATTTTTTTATTCATCATCCTCAATACCATAAATATCCCAATTAACTTGAAATCTATAATTTTCTGCAACATCAACCTCATATAGTCTCTGTTTCTAAATTCATTGCCATTTTCACAATTTTCCATGTAATCTTCAATCTCAGAATAATGATGGAATCCAAGCCCAAGGTGTAGATTATTTTTGACATAATCCTTATTGTCAAAAGGGACTCTCATGGTGGGGTTCATCCCATATAGCGATGGTTAAGTGGTGGCATTGTTGTAGCCACTAGGGTTCAATTCTCCATTGGGCTATTATGATTGCAGGCACTATGCCTTCACTGATCCAATTCTTTGTTGGGCTGTTGTGATTGTAGGAACTTAAACTTATCATTCTCTTAGTTGATATTATACATTGCAAGACATAAAGGAAACATAAATTGAATCAAGTATAGGATAAGATAAGGTCCATAGAATAGAATGTATTAGTGCTCACTAGTTTCATAAAGGAATTTGAAACATTATCAAGAGTATCCATCTTTTGTATTATGAACTTACCATTCTCAATCATTTTGTAAACAAAGTGATACTATACATGCATATGCTTAGTAGAAGCATAATACATAATATTTCTAGAAAAAAATAACATTCTTGTCGGTAAACAAATTTGTCACTGCAATTTTTTGGTTTGATGGTTGCCCAAAAATACCTAGTCAACAATAGCAAATGAACCAATAGTCAAAAAAATTGTTACTACTTAATAACTTCTAGAATTTAGAGGTACAACTCCCTCTTATAAATAAAATTAACTTTTTCAGGTATGCTTTTAACCATGAAGCAAGAAAGCTAAAGATTGAATACAAGTAGTTTCTAAAACTTAAACTCTCGAAATAAAATATAAAATGCAACATTTAGGTAAATCTTAAAATGTTTTTCAAGTTCATAAACCAACATAAATCATTTCAATCTAATCCCATATTGCATAAGTTTCAAGAATAAAATAAGATACAAATTCCCATGGACAATGAACACTTAAAATAGCTACCACATCAACATCAAGAAAAATGATAGCATAAGAAATTTATTGCTAGCACATAGACTCAAAATAAATTTATTTATTAAATGTCCAAAAATTGAGAGCACAAAGACTTTGTTGAGAATGTGTGTCTCAAACTCACTGGTGAAACCCTGGTCTTGTTGCTCATACTTCTAAAAGTGTTGGATTTTGCTTGTACCACTATACCGCTAGGTGTTTGTGAGAGAGGTGTGGTAGTGCGGTGTTACCGCCATACCGCGAAAGCCTTCTAATTGTCTAGCGATAGTGCGTTATACCGCCATCCCGCGGAAGCCTACTAGATAGCCTACGGTAGTGTAGTGTTACCATTACACCGCAATAGGACTTGGAAGAGGTTGCGGTAGAGTGGTGCTCTAGCAGAATGGTAAACTGTGGTCCCACGGAGGCTTGTAATATGGCTTGCGGTATGGCAGTTAAGCTTGGAAGCGACGGGCAGAGATGAAACAATGTGGTGGTCAAACAACAATGAACGAGTGACGTGCTGACACATGGCATGGAGTCATTTGTTGATTTCACATCATTGTTGTGAATCAAGGATTCTTTGGGCTAGCATTTATAATTTGGAGCTGATAGTTGTAACACCTGATAACCATGTAACTGCATTGTAAATTCTAATTTCTCATTGGCCGGAGAATCAGTGCTACGACATGGAGTTGTTTAGCCGACTTGAGGGGTGAGAGTTAGCCAATATGGTAACTGTTAATTGGCAGTTTTACTTCTCTAACAACTAGAAACCGAATTGGTATGTTTCCACGCTTGGTATCTTGAAGAAGTGTGTGAACCTGAGTGGCAATGTGGTTGTGCTGGCTGAAAGGCTGGCTAAGTGAGTGGGCTAGTAAAATGAAATGAATCTGCATTGTGTGTTGTGTGAGGGTACTATAACAATGTGAGGATTCTGGACAATGTTGTTGTCTACTTTCTCCAGATGGACAAGATGTA
>VDFB02358134.1:161485059-161502365 GCA_007258455.2 Sequoia sempervirens | reverse complement strand
ACCTATCAAAATGCCGATAAAAAATCACTTTTGATTTAGCTTTTGGGGGATAAAATGAATTCATTTAAAATTTATTTCAAATGATTATGGTATTCCTCAGAACAAGCTATCCAATGAATATAATTTTAATATGTTTTGGTTTTGTTATGTATTTGTTTTTTAAGCTTTATTAAACATAGGTTTTTCATTGAAAATTAATTTCTTTGTTCTTCACATGTGGAAAAATAGAAGATTATCAAATTTTTCGGTGCACAGAGCGCACCAGATATTGGAAGTCCTTGATCCAACAAAAATAAAATAAAATTTTGACATATACAAAAAATTTTACGCTTATACCTGGCCGCTGTGTCCTAATTGTAATTGGTTTGACTTTGAAACTTGATTAAGCAAAAAAATTCAATAAAACACTATGAAACAAATTGGAAGCACTAGATATCATAGTTACAAATCTAAATTCAAAAAAATAGAATTTGATCCTTCATGGAAAAAAGATATATAATGCAAGGCCACTTTTAAAAATGTTTTCAAAAAAATCAATTTTCATGGGAGATGGAAAGAAGTGCAATTTGATTCCAAAATTTTGAAAAAATATTTTTAGACCCAGCGTGACAAGATCCGATGAGACTCTAGTTTGGTACCATCTTCAAATTCTCACGCTTAGCTATAGGTATTCTCACAATGTGAAGATTTTAGGGGTTAAAAAAAAAATAATAATAATTCTCTAATGTCCATGGCCAAAAAATTGTAAAACCACTATTATGGATCACCTTGAACATATTGTAATTATCTCAAGGCATATTTTAACATTTCATAATATTCCTTAGCATTAATCTCATAATTAAATTAAAAGATTATTTCCCTCGAATAATAATATTTGAGACAATTTTAATACAATTTCCTAGTTATTTAGCTTACACACTAATCTTACCATTCCACTCTAAAGGTTATAAAATAACAATATTCACCTACAAATTAACAAATAATCATAATAATTGTGGTAATAATAATATCCTAAATTCCTTAATCTTCTTAGAAAATTTGCTAATCATTTAATAATGGAAATAACCCTCATTCAATATTCAGTGTCAAGGAAACTTAACTTTGTTTATCTTTATTTAAGTAACCATTTTCAACCTAAATATAGTCTTATTTACTTTATTAGTTCCATACATTCATAAGTATATATATATATTAACAATTATTAACTCCCAAAATTGCTTCCCTATTCCTTAATTCACTTATCTTCAAAACCAGCCATAGACACAAATAATCCTTATACATCTTACCCCTACCTCTAAATATATACACTTATTTTAACATTGACAGAAGCTTAGCTCAACATAACAAATTAACATTATAAATATTCCACCGGGGTTATACTTACAAGAATCTTTACAAATTTGAATGCCACAACTAATATCCCTTCATCAAATAGAGGTGACACAAAACACTGGATACCCACAAATTACACACAACTAAAGTATCACTGCCGATATAATTGGCATTGGATACACATTGACTAGAATGACTATCAAATGACCTGAGTTACTAAACACACAGCCTAACCTAAACTTCACACTAAAACACCACTTAGTTATATAATATGTGGACTACAGTTGAAGTTCATACGCCAATATATATAGGGTATACCGAGCACAAAGTGTGTTCATGAAATAATCCCACAATTATCCTATCGAGACAGAGCAAATATAAATCATAGTTGGAAGTGTGTGAGCTTCTCTCAAGGCATCAAATCCAAACAACATAGACTTAAGTAAAGCGATGGCAGGGAAAAACTAAAAGGGGGGTTCAAATATATATACTGTATACATTATAAGGCATTCATATCTCTCACTATGGTTACAGTCATCTTGGTGAACATGCGAGGAATGCTGGAACCACATGGAATACATTTGAACAGTCGACAAGGAATGCCACAAAGATTTCAAATTGAGCTATGTACTATCCAAAATTCATATGGCTAAATTCATATCAAAGCTCTAATATTAATTCAAATGATTAAGAGAGGGATCACTTAAATCTATACACCCTAACAAGATCAGGTGCACCACTGACAGATTAACAAGGAAACCAGAGAGATTATTTAATTTAATACACCTTTTCCAGTCGAAAATTTGTAGCTGAGATGGGTTGCCAAAGGTTTCAAAGTGACTGTTTAATTCTGAACAATGTCTCAACTCTAAATGCCGTAACAATGATAGGTTGCCAAGTATATTAGAAAGTCAATATTAGAATTTGGATATATCGCCATCTACTTGCATTATTATCAAATCTCACTCGTTATCCACAAGACAGAAGGGAAAGAGAAAGGTGAGGTGCAAATATGTGACTTAAGAGAGAGGAAGCATTAATGTACAAATTTTCCTTTTTAACAACATTTATGTTTGCTGGCGAGTTGCCAGAGATGTGCTCAAGTTTGAAGTTTGGAAACTAACCTTCACCACTCTCGTACATTTTATTTTCAAGTGCAGCAAGTGTGAAAGAGAGGAATTGTGACAGCCAAGGAAACAAATTTACAGGAGAAACCAATAACCCAAGGAAATATCCTTCAGAACTATTATCCTGGATGTTGCGGATACAGATTTCATTTGCAAGGAATTTATATGCAAGAAATTGCATTTAATTTCTTTTTCAATGCATAACCAGACATAACAACGATTCAAAACTTTTTTTTTTTTTAAGGTGTAACATATAATCATAGAAAAGATCATACTTATCTTATGGCGTCGATGCTGGGGGTGGACTACGATAGAAGCGATGCTCCAACATAGGTGTCTCGAGCCCTCACTGTGCAAGAAGAAATTGTAGATAACCACCTTATCAAATGATAATCAAATTATCCAGAGATCTGCTAATGCCCATGCTGCATCCACCTTCTTCACCAAAATTATTACCCGAGAAATTGTTTACAGAGATGTGAAACATAATCATCCTTTTCACAAATTTAGGATTCAAGCAATTAATATTGATGATGCGAAAGGGAAGAACCCTGTGAAAGATTTCCCCCTATTGTGGAGATGCTGATCCCCTCAACACAATCAAAAGGCACAAGAATTTGGATACTTAATCGAATTCCCATGAGTTACAAACTTCATAGTGGTGATGATTCGCCAAGTTACACAGTCTGCTGGCTTTTCCCCCCCCAGAATAATTCTTGTTTATAATTTGTTTCATGGTGTCTTTTCCACTCCCATCGGAGAACCGTTCGACTTCTATCACTTATTATAATTTCTTTGATGGTGTCTTTTACACTCCATTCAGCAGACCATTGCACTTCCATCAGTTACGATTGTATGCCAACCACTACCCCTATTCATTATTTTATAATTGACTATTTAATAAATGAACCAATTAGATCAACTATTAAATTAATAAATATTTAATAATTTAATCTTTCTTTTAGTTATAATAAAATATATTTATTTTAATAAATATTTTCACCTTGATTTATTTAAACTTAAAGTACAATTTTAATATTTAATCCTCTCTAATATTTTCTCACTTTTAAATTTACTAATTGAATTTAATCATTAAATGATAATTATCTTTCCTCATCTAACCCCATTACTTTAAATAACTAACTCCCAAAGATAATTCAATTAATGTTTATTATTGAATCTAATTCTTTATTTATTCCAAATACAACAAGTAACCTTATAATTAAATTAACTTTATTAATAAAATCCAAGCATATTATTAGTGTTATCTCATAACCCTAAAATTAAATAATAAAATCACCACATCATCATGACATTACCAACAACAACTTAGAGATGTGAAAATAGGCATGAAAATAGGCATGAATCTAAGTACGTCTTCAAATCCACCTTTAACTGATATGTAAAATGTTCATATTCTAGATGATTTAAAAGAAGCTGGATATATCAAGGTTGAGATCGATTCTATTCATAGAGAATATAGTAGAAAATGAAAACCCTTTTGTTGTTGAAAATGAAAATGAAAATCCTTTTGTTGTTGAAAATGAAAATCATTTTTTAAAAATTGAAAGCACTATTTTGGATAATCTTCCTAGAAATGTTTCTTGGAGACAAATAAGAACACATGCTAATAAATTGTACAAACAATTTTTTTATCAAAAAAAGCTCTCTTAGATAAGAATATGACACAATGAGCTATAACAACTACTATAGTTAATAAAATAAGTGTAGATAAAATAATGTTAAGCAATATTAGTGGAATTCTAAAAATACATCCTAAAACATTGGTAAGAGTGGAAAAGAGAAGAGAAAGTATAAAAATGATCAAATCAACCAATGTTGGAGTTTTAGTGGTCAACTTCTAAGATCTAACATGAAATTGAATATTGAAATCAAATCTTTTGTTGAAAAATATTGGCATGATAATACTAGGGTATCATCTAATGTTAGAGATATTTTGAAATTAAGAGGGGTCCAAAATTCATGATCCTCATCCAAAATACTTATTAAACACAACTCAAATTGATTTTTATAGAAAATTTTGTGATGATTTAGTGTTGTGTGGTAATATTAGCCTAAGTCAAAAATCTTTTGAAAAATGTAAACCTTGGTATGTAAAAATTAATAAGTAACAAATCTCTTGTTGTTGTAAAATGCATGTGCAATTTTGTTATTATTGTGATATTTTTTGTTATATAATTTGTACTTTACATACTAACATGATTATGCAGGAATGTGGTATTAATATGCCACCTGAAACAATTAAGGAGTTTATAGCATGTTTGTTAAATATGAAATATCTAATGGGAAATTATTTTATTTAAGTTCATGTATTTTTGGAAAATACACTAATTGCGGCAATCTTTCATTCTTAGGAGTTTGTATGCATGTAAGTGTTGAAAATAATTTTGGACAACAACTAGTAGATGTTAAAATATTTAAGAATGTTGAGTATTCTTTAAAAGATGGAAAATTTAGAAAGTGTTGCACTTTAATCACAAAAAGATTAGTGTACATGCATTCATATTAGAATTTAAATTTAAGAGTAAGAGTGTACCAAAACATTTCAAGCACTCACAACATGATTGATGGCTTGATGGATAATTTCACACATATAGAAGCACATTTCTAGTTGGAACTATACTATTAGTGGTTGATTTTGCAGAAAACTATACTCTTGCTCCACAAGAGGAAATCCAATCACAATATTACAATTCAATGCAGGTGGCTATGTTTTTTCATATTGTGTACATGCATGCAAATGATAACACAAAGGATGATAGAAAAATCTTGAGGGAGTATCATTTCTATTTAAGCGACAACCGGTTACACTCGTTAGAGTAGATTTTGTTCAATATTGTTCCAATATACTTTATATGTACAAATTTAAGAGAAAGAGGAATCCAGATGACATAACATCTCATATGGTTAGATAATTGTATGGGATAGTTCAAGAATTCTTGAATGTTCTATTGGTTAAGTAGGGTTCATAAGGAACATAATGTACAACATATGTGGAGTTTTTTTGAAGCTGGGCATAGTAAAGGAGAACATGATGGAGTTGGTGCATGTGTTAAAAGAATTAGCTAGAGATCAATTGAAATTTAAGTATGTAGTAAAATTTAAATATGCACATGCAATTATGGATTGGTGCAATACAAAGTTATTTACAGGATTGAGTGAGTAGTCTACAATTTGATGATTCTTTTGGTTGGTTGAAGAAAAGAACATTCTACCTAGACTTGATTGCAAGAAAATCAATGGATCTACTAAATGGAATTCATTTAAGAGTTTGAATGCAAGCACATGGACTATCTAGACAAAGGAGCTTACATGTTTTTGTTATTTTTGTATTTTAGGAGATTGAGAAACATGTGAGAATACAAAATGGGCTTAAGAGTGGAAGCAAAGATCGTTGACACCTGCACAAACACATGATCAATATGAAACAACAATTGAAGACAATGATCAAGTGTTTGGATCAGATGACTATGATTGTGTTTCAGACCTTGTACAAGAAGTTAATATAATTCAATTTATTTCATTTTATTTCACTTTATTACTATTTTGTAATATATTTAATTATTTATATGAATGCATGTATGTAGATTGGTCAAATTATTTGTCACACATGTTATTGAATTAATTTTTTTTTGCAAGACATGTGTATGTTGTTGTTGCACCTAAAGAGAATGAAAAAGAAATATAATACTGGCTGGCTTGATGTGTGGAGACTAAACATAAGTTAATATCAACTTGAAAAGATGATGATGGCTACCATTATCCAACAAGTTTGGTGGTGGTTGTTGGCACTTGGCTATGAAAATACCTAACAAGGAAGAATGGTTTGCTTACATTCAAAGATTATACACTACTCACATTGGTGGTGGAAAAAATATAAAACTAGTGAAGTATCTTGGAAGACCTACACATAAAGAGCTATGGACAATTTCTATGGAAGAGCATGAGACAATCATTGATGCATTGCAAAAAAGAGAGGATGCAGATGGTACAATGGAATAAGTAAATACATGTAAGTATATATATAGTTTTTATATATTTAAATACATGTTTTAATGATATATTGATGTTGCTTATGTAGATAGTTAAAATTGACTTATTTTCCTAATGTATCCTTAATCCATCATCACAAATTCATCACATACTTTGAGACAAAAAAGAGAGGATGCAAATTAAATCTACAACATGGAATACTTGTAAATACAAGTATATATATAGTTAAATACACATTTTGATGATATATATTGATATTGCTTATGTAAATAGTTAAAATTGATTTATTTCCCTTATGTATCCTTAAGCCTTCATCACATTCATCACATACTCTGAGACAAAAAAAAGAGGATGCAAATTCAACCTAGACAACATGGAATACTTGTAAATACAAGTAAGTATATATATATAGTTTTATATATTTAAATACATGTTTTGATGATATATTGATATTGCTTATGTAAATAGTTAAAGTTGATTTATTATACTGTTTGTATCCTTAAGCCATCATCACATTCATCACATACTTTGAGACAAAAAAGAGAGGATGCAGATTTCACCTACAACATGTGGAATACTTGTAAATATAGGTAAGTGTAGATATAATTTTGTATAAATTTAAATACATGTTTTGATGATATATTAATATTACTTATATACATAGTTAAAATTAATTTATTGTCATTTTGATATCAAGTGGCATGAAGAGGCTACATTTTGATGATTCACCACAAGTTTTGGATTTTCTTGAGATGGCATAGCCACATTTTTATAAAAAAAAAATTGAGTTGGAATATATGCCAAATTTGTATTTGTACATACATAATTACTCTACACTTTTATATATAAAAATTGATATTCGATATATTTTGTTCATTATGTGCATGTTTTCCTACTTTGAAACAAAAAATTTGAATGCATAATCACTTTATCATGTATATTATTGTTACATTTGGTTTCCTTAGGCAACTTCACCAAATTTGACCCCCTTAAGCCATAATTTTTACTAGAACCTTAATTCATAGATCCCCTTAATCCATCCTATTATGACCCCCTAAGCCATCCTACAAGGACCCCTTAAGCCACTATTTCTCCTAGGACCCCTTAATTTATATATATCCTAATTTTGATTATATCAATTGAGATTAAACATGAGACATACTTTGAATTATTTGATCCCCTTAAGCAAATTTTGAGAACTTCTATGATCCCCTTAAGACATTTCTCCTAGGATCCCTTAAACCATCCTATGAGGACCCCTTAAGCTATCATTTCTCCTTGGACCCCTTAATTCATATATATCCTAATTAATTATATCAATTGTGATTGAACATGAGACATACTTTGAATTCTTTGATCCCCTTAAGAAAATTTTGAGAACTTATTCGATCCCCTTAAGACATTTCTCATAGGACCCCTTAAGCCATCATTTCTCCTAGGACCCCTTAATTCATATATATCCTAATTAATTATATCAGTTGTGATTGAACAAGAGACATACTTTGAATTCTTTGATCCCCTTAAGAAAATTTTGAGAACCTCTTTGATCCCCTTAAAACATTTCTCCTAGGACCCCTTAAGCCATCCTACAAGGACCCCTTAAGTCATCATTTCTCCTAGGACCCCTTAATTCATATATATCCTAATTAATTATATCAATTGTGATTGAACATGAGACATACTTTGAATTCTTTGATCCCCTTAAGCAAATTTTGAGAACTTCTTTGATCCCCTTAAGACATCCTATTAGGACCCCTTAAGACATCCTATTAAGACATAATTATATTAAATTTGACACTATTTTGGTATAGTATGTGACTGTTATGATCAGTCATCCTAAATTCTAATACTTAATTATATCAATTGTGATTAAACATGAGACATACTTTGAATTCTTTGACCCCCTTAAGAAAATTTTGATAACTTCTTTGATCCCCTTAAGACATCCTATTAGGACCCCTTAGGACATCCTATTAGGACACAAATTATATTAGCATTGACACTATTTTGGAATAGTTATGGTGAGCCAGTGTCATTGTTATGATGAGTCATCGTAAATTCTAATACTCTCAAATGTCTTGACTATGAATCAAACGTAAAGTACAAATATTTGAATATCCTATAATTTGACATTTGTATAATTTCATATTGATGTCCTATTAATGTCTTGACTATGAATCAAATGTAAAGTATAAATATTTGAATTTCCTATAATTTCACATTAATTTTTTGACTATGAATCAAATGTAAAGTACAAATATTTGAATATCCTATAATTTGACATTTGTATAATTTCATATTGATGTCCTATTAATGTCTTGACTATGAATCAAATGTAAAGTATAAATATTTGAATTTCCTATAATTTCACATTAATTTTTTGACTATGAATCAAATGTAAAGTACAAATATTTAAATGTCCTATTAATTTCAACTTTAATTTTACATTTGTATATAATTTCACATTAATGTCCTATTAATGTCTTGACTATGAAACAAATGTAAAGTACAAATATTTGAATTTCCCATTAATTTCACATTAATTTCCTATTAATGTATTAGATAACATACTTGTGTTAAATTATTTTTTAACTCCTAAATTATAATGTATGAAAATATTGAAATTTAATAATAAAATATTGTCTCATGAGGATAACTAATTTGTTCAAGTTAAAATGCATAAATGTACATGTGTAAATTACCATTTAACAATAATAGTCCATAAAATACCAAAATTAATAAAGTCCATGAAACAATATATAAATTCCATGAAAATACTAAAACATATATATAGATCTAGTCCATGAAATTATATTTAAATTACTGTATGAGGCTACTCTACATGCGTTGCTACAAGACCCGTCTCATGCTATATAATAAAAAGAATTTAACACGTGAGCATATATATTCAATTGAAATTTAATTTAAGTCATTCACAATGTATAACTTATAATTGATTTTAAATATAATGAAAATTTTAAATTACCATATGAGGCTACTCTACATGTGCTGGTTGAGGTGGTATGACATCATTAGGATGGAAAGTGTCACTAACAAGGTCCTACAAGGTCAAATAAAGCACATATGTACAATTTAAGTTAAAACATATATATTCAAGTGTACCAATAGGTATTTTAATCTATTTAAAATACCTATAAATTGTGCACACATTTAGAAAAAAATTTAAACAACTTGAAATTTAGTTGACTCCTAAAATTGTCGTGCATCAAATGGGTGTACAATACCCATCCTCATGGTCATGTCAACCTATACATAGACATATATTTTTAATATAAGTACATGCATGTTTGATATAATGAATTCAAAATACAAAATTGAAGTATAATTTTTTAAAACAATAAACATGTGAGACGCTCGACACTAGAGGAGCTCTTGACAATCCCTCTGGTGGATCTGACATGGAAGTTGGATGAATTCCCTGAACCAACATAAATATTTAACACATGTTCAAGATTGAATTACAAATTAAAATCAAGTTAAAATTATTTAATAGATTTAAAAAATCAATCAAAATACCCCATATGGGTTGCCGACTTACACTGGCATCAACGCAAAATAAAATCAATCAAAAGAAGATGTCCCTATGGTCATCATCTACACCAAACAATTTGATTGTTAAAATATTACAATTTTTTTGATATATATTTTCATTAAAAACACGTGCTTAAAAAATTGTTATAAATTCAACATGTACACATATATTTATACCTGTGTCAGATGATTTGTAGGGTGATGCTTAGTAGTAAGAAAATCAACATATGAACTGATATCATGAAATGCTTCATGCCCACTTGAAGTGAATGTAGCTTGATCAGGATTATAACATAACTGATGACAATACATAAGGCATCAACGTAGGTGGAGTTGTACCAGGACCAGCTCCATCTAACGCTCCTCCATGGTATCACCCTCTATCCCAAGTTTCCATCTCAGAAGTCTAGTCATCGATGTTAGTCATGAGCACACTCAAAGCTCCTAGTGTGGATACCACCACATGATGTTGGATGGGTGCAAGAATGGTAGTACAAGGAGGATCTACAAGAGGTTGAGCAGGCATGGTTCATTGGGGATCAACCCATGCCCCTAACCTCTATTGTGGCATGCTACCACCAACACCATGGAATGATTTGAAATCAAAATAATTGGGTTTTTGGCCCATCACAAAATATATATATAATTTTCTTAGAAAATAGAGAGGGGCCTCACAATTAGCATGTGGTGGATGATCAAATACCATCCACCATCGATCCCAAAAATTGGTAGCCATTTGCAGATATCTACAACACCTCATTGATGTTCTTTTTTTGTTTGTTAGAATTGGTTGGTTGCTGATGGGGTTGAAAAAATATGGAGCAAGATGGGATTTTATTATTTTAAGGTCAAGGATATGCCTATAGGAGAGACCATCAGAATAAAATTCTTTCCTCCCCTCTCTCCATCATTGATGATTGTTTGTCCACATCAATGGATTTGACATCTGCAATGTTTTGCATTGAAGATGTAAAACACCTTAGGTGGGGTGGAATCAATGCTTCATTTTGAATTACATTGATTTTATCTTGAATAGATCTAATATTATCATTGATACAAGCTCTCAAGTGAGCCTTGTTAGATCTAGGGGGTGGAGGTTGGGGGTTTTGGGGTGGAGGGGGTGGAGGTGGAGGGTGTTGAGGTGAAGGGGGCCGAGGTGGGGGATTGAAGAAATCCCAATATCAAAATTATCCATGATATAAAAGTGAACTTGCAAAACTTATACAAAATTAACAAACAAGTACAAAATTAAATTTAAAAAATCTATATATAAATTATAAATAAACATGTTAAAATTTACTAGATATTATACATGTTGAGAAATTACAATAAATATTTAAATTGAATGTACATGATTGTTTACAAGAAAAAAAAGGATACATACACACACATACAACATTCAACTTGAGTATACATACAAATTTTAAAATTTAAGATATAATTATACAAATGAAAAAATGTGTAAGGCTCATTTATGTCTAAGGCATGCCAAATTTTTTGGTTTGATGTACTTTAAAGTGTTTAAACAAGGAATAATGAAGTTTCCCCTTAAATCCTATTTTCTTAAATCCCCTTAATCCACATGTCATCTTTCTTAGCTCCATAAACCATGCTAATGGAATAATTTTTTTCTAAGTTGACCAAGTTTAATATATAGATATTTAATAAGATTGTAAAAACTTCAAGCATCTAATATTGTACAAATTGATCAAATGTGAATGATCAATTTGACTACTATTAGTGGCTTAAGGGGATTAATGAGTAGATTTCAAGTTGTACCATGTTGGCGTAGCCCTCTTATGTGACCTAAGTGTGTAAAGAGAAAATGTGGTATGAGATCATGATATGACTTTTATGACCATCCCTTGAGAATGAGATGTGGTTTGTCTAGGTCTCTGAAAAAACAAATAATTGTTAATGTGATGTGAAATCTCATTAAATTACATTAAATTAGGAGAAAATATGGCTTAATGGGTCCTCGCAGGATGGCTTAAGTGGATCTATGAATTAAGGTCCTAGGACAAAATGATGGCTTAAGGGGATCAAATTTGGTGAAGTTGCCCAAGTAAACCAAATTTCATTAAATTGCATACACTATTTTTTAAAATGTACATTTATGAGGTAATTAATAACATATGATGGCATCCTATTGTTAATGTATAATCACTTTATCATGATGGCTTTAAGGGGTCAAATTTGGTGAAGTTTCCCAAGGAAACCAAATTTCATTAACTTACATATACATTTTTTAAAATTTACATTTAGGAGGCAATTAATAAGATATGATGCATGACATGACCTAGTACACCTCATCCAAAATTCAAATCTTCTACTCTTGAGCCAACCTTTTCAAAGACTAGTAATTACTTTGTTAGACTATGCACCAAAAATATTCAATTGAGTGACTAAGAACATGTATTAATGGACATTCATAGGTTATTGGAAATCATTTGGAATTCATGGAATCACACATAAGAGTAATAAAATTTAGTAGGAATTTAGAGGTACCTATTTGTATTATGTACACTAGTTTATTAGATCTCTTCATTTAGCTTCTTTGTGCTCAAGGAATGACAAAAATATTGTTCGATAATTATAGGTGTTTGGATTATGATGTAATGCCCCATCTTAATAACCTAAGAATGTTGCAAATGTGTATAAAGGTGTAATATTTTTTTTTTAAAGTTTAATTATTAAGTTATTAGTTGCATACATTCATTAAGCTATACGACGTTACACTACTTTGAGTTTTCCATAAGTGACTTAAGTATTTCGCATTGCACATATTAAATTATAATATAAACATTTAACATTGCAAAACATTGAAATTTCCATTCATGATAACATAATAAAGTACAAACATGTTTTTCCATACATTGCATTTGATAATTATACAATACTCATCCATCTGATGAGGTAGTTCAATAATGATTACAATTACAATTACATTGTTCACCTCTTATACAATTGAGGGATGTTTTTAAATACAAGTTTACAATAAGAAAAGTACATATAAGATCTAGGTGCGAGCTCTCCATCCATGAAGCTCTTGATGCCATGATCAAACTGGGGACCCAACGGAGTAAGGTGCACGTTCCACCCAACCATGTGGTACCCATAGGTCCACCCCCCGTGCTAAGAGATAGTAATGAGGTTACCTAGACCTAATCTACTAACCCTAGACACTAGTACACAACAGACTATTGGTTACATTGCTTCCAGATTTAGACAATTGAATGTTTCACAAATACAAGGTTAACTGTTATTCTAGGTGGAGTGTCATCACAACGATGCAAAGGTTACCCTGGTGTTTCTTCCTAGGTTCCGGCCCCCAATCCTTGGGTTACCCTGGTAACCTCTTATGAAACCCAGCCCCTATTGCATACTATTGTGGAATCGAATGTCTTTTAAAGGAACAAGACACCGATTTTCCATTCCAGGCCTTCTCATCTTATACTCATGACTGAAGAAGCTCAGGAGTCATAAGAGAGGCAAAATATCTTGTTAAGAATTTTAATCTAACTAATGTGTCATTTAATTATCACTATCTTACCAACTATTTGTAAGTTACCCTGACACCACTTTGTGTGTTGGCCCTTACAAGTAGCCACTCCCCTAAACATAACATGGGAATCTATGTTCTTTGACTAAGGTTTACAAAGTGTACATATAATTCAAGTCAATATAAAATACCAATCATGTTAAAACGAACAACAATCAATGTTCATAACATAGGTGTCAAACCACCAAGCAAAGTCATGTACACATCCTTAGTTAATGCAAGAAATTTAACTTTACATTTCACAATCCCCATTTAACAATTGATCTGGAAGACTTGATTGTTAAGACTTTCCCAATTTTCCCAATCACAAAAGAATTAAAATAATTTTTAGCAAATAGTAATGCACATCTATCATTTGGATTTATTAAATCCATATGTATTATTTTGAAAACATGTTTTTAAATCAAATTAATAAAGGATCTATTTAAACATCAATCAATAAAAAAAAACTGTCTCATTTAATCTACTCTTCTTATTTTCTCAAATTCACATAAGAACATTTTCTATAGTTTCACAATTTCAAATTTCTCATGCATAACAAAATTATTTTTCTAATTTAATAATTCACAAACTTTTCAAATATCTATTAACAAACATATTTATATGCATATGTTTATAAATAAATATTATTATTAAAATATTAAATTTATTCCATTACACACACACACACACACACACACATATATATATACATATATATATAATGATATTAATAACATATTAAATAAAATTGAATTATAACCATAACACATTAAATAACTGTTAAGACCTTTAAAAATAAAAGTTTCGAATGAATTTTCTGACAGATATATTTTCCGCTCCATCCGCGGCTGTCTGTGGGTGGGTGCGGCCCATCCCTGGGCTGCGCCCAGCAGCCGACGGCTGCTGTGTGCAGCCAGGGAGGCTGCGCCCTCAATACAAACAAAAAAAGATTTTGGGTAGGGCTTCGGCCCATCCAAAATAAACAACTCTGCGGATTTTTATTTTAAACAAAATTTTCTGAAAACCCTCGCGTCATTAAATATCTCGCGTACGGGAAATTTTGATTTCTATTAAATCGATTTTCAAGAACAACATATATATAAAATAACTCATATATATATATTTATATGTATATATGTATATATAAAAATCTATATACATATATATTTATAAATATATATATATTTAAAACATTTTTTTTTTACAAAGTCAAACAAATTACTGGAAATAGACAATTTTCTGTTCAATTGAATTTTCTACAGAAGTTTAAGAAATTTGTGAATAACAGGTTTTGTTTAATACAATTTCAATTGAATCACAAATTTTCAAAATGATCCCCCTTTTAACAGATAAATACTGACATGAAATTTTTCAATAGTTATGTAAATCACATCTGTAGGGTTTTCTACTGTTTAAAATGATTTTTTTTTTTAAAACAAGCAAAATTTAATAGTAGGGAATTTCCTTTCCTTCTCACCCAATTTATTTCATAAATCTTTTCTTCTATTTAAACAAAAACTTTTCCAAAATCTCCAAGATAGACACAGGAAATTATAAACCAAAATAGAAATCAAAATAAACAAAGAAAAATACCTGTACACCTCCGATGTCTGTAACTTGAAGTTTGGTTGTAGAAAGAAAAAGAATCCTTTGTTGCTCGTAACACACAGAACTCCAAAACTTCTTTTACAAGCACAATAGATCTTCCCACCAAGGGATCTTCCACAAATATACAACCCCAGAGGAAATAACAAATCCTCTTAGAAAATAACAATGCAAAGAAAGTTTTTTGCAAAAGCTCATAATTCGAGGAAATTGGAACAACCTCTCCCTCGCTTTTCCGAGATCCAAAATACTGCAACCAATTTTCCTCAACAAGAAATCATTTAACCCCATCGGCGTCGGTAGAAGTAAGCTATGAAATATCTTCTCTCCAAACTCACCTAATAATCTTAAGCCAATCAATTTTGTACTCTTTAATTCTATTTAATTTAAAAAAATCAATTTCCAATTACATGCATTTTATTTTATTTTATTTATTTTCTAATTTCCAAATACAATATTTACTCACTTAATAATTTAATTTAATTAATTAATTAATTTAATTAAATTAGTTTAATCCTTTTAAGATCAACCATTTAACCAAATAAGCTAATTAATTGATTAAATAATCAAGCAAGTAATTTCTTCCACATTTAAACATTAATTTAAATACCAATAATTTAAAACACAATAAACTATTATTAAAAATTAACCAAATTACCTTTCAAGCAATTTATCCAAACAAAAAATACAAGACAAACCTATGACTCAAACTAAAAACAGACAATGTACTAAGACCAGGTTTATAGATTAAATTAGGGTGAACCAAACTACTATCTCCCGATCAACATATCCGTTGAGTCTTGACACGCTCAGACCTGAGTACCCAGGTGGAGTCGGTGTCATGTACCTGCAATTCCTGCAACCAAGCAAATAACGTGCATACATATATATATAAAGCATTAAACAGACACACCGTGCGGAGAAAATCACAGATATCATAGGGCACTCAACAAGCGAGTGATGCGATTCCGTTCTCCACACCAATACACGTCACAACAAACTGACGAAATAAATACTGTTAGTCCATCATAAACATGTACATAGCAATAATCATCTGAAAGTAAACATCTACACTATCTCAAAGCATATCAAAAAACAGTAATCACCATACAAAGTATCATCATGTCGTATCAAATCCACTATCGCCAAAATCACGACATCAAAATAATAATATCCGTATCATAGCTCCAATGCTGTGAAAACATAACAGCAGAAAGCATATGCATAAACGGAGGGGTACTACATTTTTGATCTTTTATGTCAATAGAACTGACATAATGTTACGGTGGATAGATTCACCAAGGTAACCAATTTTGATTGGAAAATTTGAATGATAGGGTATTAGTCTTAAAACATCATATTACTAAAATCAATTGCTTATTGTTCTTGAGAAGGTTATCTCAAATAAGAAAAAATAGGTAATGTTGAGGTTTTGTGTAAACCATGATCATCTTATGAGAAATCCAATTGATCGAATGCTCAATTTACTACAATTATGTTAGCTAGTTAGGAAAATGGGATAAACCAATTCTTGGTGGATTTGTTGTATACTTATAAAATTCTAACATTAAGGTTAGGACCATTATATCGAAAGAAGGATTGAATCTCTATTAAGTTGAAGTAGGCTAAGAAATAGGGATAACCTTAGACTAGAAAGGTTGTCAAAATGGAATAATAGGTTGAAATGATCAAAGAAACTTTGTTGATACAAAGCTTGAGATAATAAGCAGTATCATTATGCTCAGAACTGACAAGTTTCTATGGACAATGTTATGCTCAAGATGGATAGTAGCCAAGGGCAGTACTAATGTGCTTAATAAAAATGTTTGAGTTAGTGATGGACGGTCTTGACTTTTTAGTTATCTAGTGGTGTAAAAACCAAAGGGAAAGATGGGACCCACGATGTATTGTGCAATGCATCGACATTCTTTTCTACTTGGATTACACTAAGGATAATTACATTAGCCAATGAGAACATGTTTTCCAATCACTAAGGTATAGGTGTCATGTAGGATATGGTCACTATGGTACTTATGAGTACAAGGGAATTAATATAATTATGAAGTATAGCTCTTTAAGGGAAAGTATGTGTGAAGGCACACAAATTCTCCGTATATGTTAGTTCGGACCCT
>VDFB02358134.1:161460663-161480523 GCA_007258455.2 Sequoia sempervirens | reverse complement strand
TAATAACCTTAGAATGTTGCAAATGTGTATAAAGGTGTAATATTTTTTTTTTTAAGGTTTAATTATTAAGTTAATTAGTTGCATACATTCTTTAAGCTATGCGACGTTACACTACTTTGAGTTTTCCATAAGTGACTTAAGTATTTCGCATTGCACATATTAAATTATAATATAAACATTTAACATTGGAAAACATTGAAATTTCCATTCATGATAACATAATAAAGTACAAACATGTTTTTCCATACATTGCATTTGATAATTATACAATACTCATCCATCGATGAGGTAGTTCAATAATGATTACAATTACAATTACATTGTTCACCTCTTATACAATTGAGGGATGTTTTTAAATACAAGTTTACAATAAGAAAAGTACATATAAGATCTAGGTGCGAGCTCTCCATCCATGAAGCTCTTGATGCCATGATCAAACTGGGGACCCAACGGAGTAAGGTGCACGTTCCACCCAACCATGTGGTACCCATAGGTCCACCCCCCGTGCTAAGAGATAGTAATGAGGTTACCTAGACCTAATCTACTAACCCTAGACACTAGTACACAACAGACTATTGGTTACATTGCTTCCAGATTTAGACAATTGAATGTTTCACAAATACAAGGTTAACTGTTATTCTAGGTGGAGTGTCATCACAACGATGCAAAGGTTACCCTGGTGTTTCTTCCTAGGTTCCGGCCCCCAATCCTTGGGTTACCCTGGTAACCTCTTATGAAACCCAGCCCCTATTGCATACTATTGTGGAATCGAATGTCTTTTAAAGGAACAAGACACCGATTTTCCATTCCAGGCCTTCTCATCTTATACTCATGACTGAAGAAGCTCAGGAGTCATAAGAGAGGCAAAATATCTTGTTAAGAATTTTAATCTAACTAATGTGTCATTTAATTATCACTATCTTACCAACTATTTGTAAGTTACCCTGACACCACTTTGTGTGTTGGCCCTTACAAGTAGCCACTCCCCTAAACATAACATGGGAATCTATGTTCTTTGACTAAGGTTTACAAAGTGTACATATAATTCAAGTCAATATAAAATACCAATCATGTTAAAACGAACAACAATCAATGTTCATAACATAGGTGTCAAACCACCAAGCAAAGTCATGTACACATCCTTAGTTAATGCAAGAAATTTAACTTTACATTTCACAATCCCCATTTAACAATTGATCTGGAAGACTTGATTGTTAAGACTTTCCCAATTTTCCCAATCACAAAAGAATTAAAATAATTTTTAGCAAATAGTAATGCACATCTATCATTTGGATTTATTAAATCCATATGTATTATTTTGAAAACATGTTTTTAAATCAAATTAATAAAGGATCTATTTAAACATCAATCAATAAAAAAAAACTGTCTCATTTAATCTACTCTTCTTATTTTCTCAAATTCACATAAGAACATTTTCTATAGTTTCACAATTTCAAATTTCTCATGCATAACAAAATTATTTTTCTAATTTAATAATTCACAAACTTTTCAAATATCTATTAACAAACATATTTATATGCATATGTTTATAAATAAATATTATTATTAAAATATTAAATTTATTCCATTACACACACACACACACACACACACATATATATATACATATATATATAATGATATTAATAACATATTAAATAAAATTGAATTATAACCATAACACATTAAATAACTGTTAAGACCTTTAAAAATAAAAGTTTCGAATGAATTTTCTGACAGATATATTTTCCGCTCCATCCGCGGCTGTCTGTGGGTGGGTGCGGCCCATCCCTGGGCTGCGCCCAGCAGCCGACGGCTGCTGTGTGCAGCCAGGGAGGCTGCGCCCTCAATACAAACAAAAAAAGATTTTGGGTAGGGCTTCGGCCCATCCAAAATAAACAACTCTGCGGATTTTTATTTTAAACAAAATTTTCTGAAAACCCTCGCGTCATTAAATATCTCGCGTACGGGAAATTTTGATTTCTATTAAATCGATTTTCAAGAACAACATATATATAAAATAACTCATATATATATATTTATATGTATATATGTATATATAAAAATCTATATACATATATATTTATAAATATATATATATTTAAAACATTTTTTTTTTACAAAGTCAAACAAATTACTGGAAATAGACAATTTTCTGTTCAATTGAATTTTCTACAGAAGTTTAAGAAATTTGTGAATAACAGGTTTTGTTTAATACAATTTCAATTGAATCACAAATTTTCAAAATGATCCCCCTTTTAACAGATAAATACTGACATGAAATTTTTCAATAGTTATGTAAATCACATCTGTAGGGTTTTCTACTGTTTAAAATGATTTTTTTTTTTAAAACAAGCAAAATTTAATAGTAGGGAATTTCCTTTCCTTCTCACCCAATTTATTTCATAAATCTTTTCTTCTATTTAAACAAAAACTTTTCCAAAATCTCCAAGATAGACACAGGAAATTATAAACCAAAATAGAAATCAAAATAAACAAAGAAAAATACCTGTACACCTCCGATGTCTGTAACTTGAAGTTTGGTTGTAGAAAGAAAAAGAATCCTTTGTTGCTCGTAACACACAGAACTCCAAAACTTCTTTTACAAGCACAATAGATCTTCCCACCAAGGGATCTTCCACGACATAATTTCCACAGAGATAACAATTTTAAGAAGAAATAATTTTAAACACGCAAGAGAATTTTTGCAAAAGTTGATAATTTCCCGTGAGGAAATTGAATAACCCTCTCTTTTTCCCGAGATCCAAAATATCCTCCGTAACAATTTTCTCAACAAACCCAATAAATGAAACTTGCACACTTGTCGAGAAGTTGCAAATATCTTTTAACAACTTCTCGGCAATTTTGCCCTTCAATATTTGCATGCAATTTATTTATTTAATTTAAATTTTAAAACTAAATTTCAAATTCACATGCATTAATTTTTAATTTAATTTTCTAATTTTCAAATGCAATATAATTTACACACTTAATAATTTAATTTAATTAATTTATTTATTTAATTAAATCAGTTTAATCTTTTAAGATCAACCATTTAACCAAATAAGCTAATTAATGAATTAAATTATCAAGCAAGTAATTTCTACCACATTTAAACATTAATTTAAATACCAATAATTAAAGCACAATAAACTAACATTAAAATTAACCAATATTTAATTTTCAACAATTTATTCAAACAGAAAATGACAATACAAACCTATGACTCTAAACTAAAACAGACAAAGTACTAAGACCTGGGTTATAGACTAGGCTAGGATAAACCAAACTACTATCTCCCGATCAATGAATCCGTTGAGTCTTGACACGCTCATCTGAGTACCCGGTGGAGTCGGTGTCATGTACCGCAAATTCCTGCAACCAAGCAATAACATGCATACATATATATATATAAAGCATTAAACAAATGTGCAGAGAAAAATCACAGATATTTATAGGCACTCTCAGTTTGATGCTATCTCCGTTTCTCCACACCAATACACTTCACAAGAACCGAAATAGATAGTCATAGTCCATTATAGCATGTGCATAATAATAATCAATTGAAAGTAAACAACTACGCTATCTCAAAGCATAACAGAAATCAAACATCGCAATTATAATGTATCATCATGTCACAGAATAATCCACTATCACTCAAAACCAGCAATCAAAATATCCAAACAAAATATCATAGGTCTAACAATATGAAAACACAACAGCATAAAGCATAAGCATAAATGGAGGGGTACTACATATGACTAAGATACTTGTCTAGGTCTTCTCTTTTCTTGGAAACAATCTTGTTATTATTTTTGGCACAATTATTTTTCAAAAATGGGTCAAGACAGATAAGCACATAGATCCCTACAAGTTACATTAGAATTAAACTAGGTTGCATTGGAAAGACTAGGTCATACAATGAAACCTCATTCAAGACCTTGAATAATGTGGACTATGTGGGTGTATCCCTCTTATGTGGCTTAAGTGTGTAAAGAGAAATGTGGTATGAGATCATGTGGTTTGAGTCTACCTTTCAAACAACAAATAATTGTTAATGTGAAGTGAAATCTAATTTTCTAGCCACATTTTGATGAACTATTGTTCTAGGTTAATTATTGCTTACTTTCATTCCCCTACCAATAATTAATTGATAGTAAAATTTTCATTAAATTACATATCCTATTTTTTAAAATGTATATTTAGGAGTTAATTAATAATAACTCGTGTGTGGGGAATTTTTGTCCATGTAGACAACCTTTCAAATGTTTTTTATTGAGACTCTTTGGGATAAATAATTTTAGCCATTTAGAGGGACTTATTGGTATATGCTAATGTATCCTAGTCTAATTCAATGCCTATTTTATATTCCTTGAGAAAGATGTGATAATTAAGTCCCATGAAGGAGGTGATCAATTCATCATTATGGAAGATGTTGAATGGTGTGTGATTTTTTTGATCCATAGTGATGGAAAAAGGAGGTGAATGATTGAGTTTCATGATGGGGTTGATGAAAGGATTGGTATAGGATAAACGAAATGGTTAGTGGTGAGGGTGGTAGGTCAATGAAAGGATTGATAGTAGTAATTTTCTTGGTAGAATAATGAGATGAATTTATTTTGATGTAGGGAGAAGTTACACTAGTACTCATGTGAACTTAGCATCCTTATTCTTCTTATTTAGAGATTTATAGATCCAATAACTTAGAATCCTTGGTTTGCATAAATATGGATGTGTTCAAGGATTCCTTGTTCATGAATGCCTAATCCTTTTCCTTGAAATTTCATGATTTGAAACATTTAATTTGCAATGGGATATTTTTACTTTGAAAGAAAGATGGAAATGCATCATTAGATGGCTAGGTAATATTACGCTTTTAAAAGTATCTATTCACTAAGAAAATACCATTAGGTAAATGTTTTTGGGGAAAATGGGCATATTTTTGGCTCTTGGATGGGGTTGATGGGTAATTGAGAGGATTTTTATCCTTGGATTTGATTAATGGGATCAACATGATAATTTTGATTATAAATTGAATAGGGATCTTGATGTTAATTTTATGATGCGGGTGCATTTACTTTAAGCTTAACATGGCCTTTAACTAGGTATATCTACTAGGACTTCTTACGAAATCCTTTGTTTTAAGGATTTTATTATAAGTTTTATTTAAGGCTTTTATTATGAGTTTTATCTTAAAACTTATAATCGAAAAGTTTTTTAAAAAGGAAAAAGAAGACAACATGAAGGTTTAATGTTGGAGAGTTTTCAACAAAAATGATAAAAGAAATAAATGAAATATTACAATACTTGGGTACCAAAATGAAGCTAAAGATAAAAAAGGGGGAGTATCCACTCAGGTAGTAGGAGGCTTAGGGTTGAAGGAATCTTTGTTACTACCAAGGGAAAGACCCACATTGCAAATATTTATGGAAGAGTAGCATGGTTTTGTGATGATAGTTTTTTAGGGTTCATGACACATAGAAGGAAGGATAGAGCTTGATGTCCCTACTATGCACCACATTGCAAGATAAGGAGGCAGACATTTAAGGCTACATTGCAGGAGTTTTGTTAGATCATTCATTATATTTGGTGTGAGAGTAACACCTTATTATTGAAGTTTTGCACACCTTGATGAAGAATACATGAATGCATAGCACATTGCTGAATTACAGAGAGGTTACATGCCATGTTTGAAGGAGAAGGAGAGGTTTCATGAGGGTTATACAAGTCATTTTCAAGGTGTCTAGATGTAAAAAGGTTGAAGGTGTAGACAATTAAAAATATCTTGAATGATATCATGCACTTGAATATGGTATACTAACATCATTTTATCCTAAAACCCATCCTCTTTTCGCTTAATTGATTAAATTTTCCTAGCTATTTAATTAATTGCATCATTTTTATCTATTAACCTGATTAACCTAATTAGGTGAATTCATCCTCTTTCATGCCAACATTTCATCCTATTAAATTGAATAAATCAAATTATTTAATTTAATCCCTAAGTATTATTTAATTAAATATCCCTAAGTTATTTAATTAACTATCATATCACATCGCCTTTTTCATTAAATCATTTTATTTAATGAATATCATATAATTCCCCTAATTTGCATAATTGAAAATTTATTTAATTATCAAATTACTAATTAAATCCAATCCTCCCACTTGTAAGGGAATATTCCTCCTTTGTACATTCCTCCAAAAATGGAATATTCCCATGGAATATTCCTTTGCACAATTAAATTTGGTTTTAATTAACTAAATATCTAATTTTCCTCACCCATGAGAATATTCTCTTTCTTCAATCATTTGAAAAAGGGAATGTTCCTTTTTTTCAACAAACTTTCAATAAAGCTTCTTGTGCAAGTTTTAAAAGTGTGTTTGTTTGGATGAATGTAAGCCCTTGATTAAATATCATCTTGCATCCTCAACCCTTGATGGGAATCCATGATCCATGCCTCCATCTTCCTTCCATTTTGATTATTGATTAAATTTTTCAATCTTAGCCCTTCATTTCTCATTTGTCCTCCTATAAATATGTCACTATTTGGAGACAAATGGATCCATCTTTTAAGAACAAACTTATGCTATTAAAATCACTCTCATCTTGCACTCATATTTAATATTTTAGAAAGAATTTTAGGTTAATTTCTTGCATCATATTATCTTAGCTTCCATTAATGGCTTCCATGGTAACATGGTTGCATCCATTTAGCATATTGTGAAATTAGAGTTTTAATCTTTTGAGCTTAAACTCCATTTATAATAGCTTTGCATAAACCCATATTGATCATCTTAGCATAGATCATGTTAAAATAGCTTTCATCATGGTAAAATAGCTTTAAATCATGTTTTTATACACATCTCTCACTAGTTTCGTTGATTCTCTTCAATAGAATTGATTGAAACAAGCTCATTATCCACAGGATTGGGAAATGGTTGCCATTCCACATCAATGCAACACCACTCCCTCACTAGGATAAGTTTCAATGGATTAGAATAGGTGTTTATGAAGATTTTATATTTTAATATGTTATTTTTAATGGATTCTTAGTTTGGTTTTGCATTGAATGATCTTATTGGTTTGATGTTTAGTGGCTTAAGGACACTTCAAATCCTCATGGATCAAGCATAGTCAACCTATACTAAGTTGTTGGTCACATTTTGGTGCTAAAAGGAGGGCTTGAACTAATCAATCTAACAAATTTCTTGTTAAATCTCTATTTTTCTTGTGTTTTCAACTACAACAATGCTCTTGAAGATTCATCAACGCATTTGATAATGCATTGCTATATAGTGACACACTTGGGTTTTTATTTTAGCAACACAATTAATTTAGCGATGCTTAATTGATTTCGTCACCACACATTTAAATAGCAACGCTAAGGTAATTTTTTATCATGCCATAAATTTTTATTTAGTGATGCAATTGATATAGCAACACATTTGATGTCACTATATATTTACTGTAGAGTGATGCATCTAATTTTTTAATGCAGTGACACAACTTCGATATAATGACACTATTGATGAAATTCAACGATGTAATTGATTTCAATGTCACGATTTACTATAAACAAAACTGAACCTAAATTTTGACATGTGCTTAAATTTTTTTAATTTCATCTAATTTCTAACATGTCACTAACATTTGGTTTTTGTTTTTGAGGCTAACTAGTTTTGAAGATTTGGGAAAAATTAGGAAATTATTTACCCCAACTTGTTAGGGTCATAAATTTCTACTCGGTGCTTGGAATTTGAATCCGTTTGCACCGTTGGAAAGGTCTCCAAGAGTACTAATTCAACCCCTAAAAAAGAATTCCTTTGGAAAATAATTTTTAGAAACCAACACAAGTTTCAACCTCAAATTCCACTCTGAAGATCTCTGAAAACGTGATTTACTACATGGAAAAAACCATTTTTTTTTTAAAATGATTTTTGATTTTTCTTAGTTCTGGTTATTGTAACAAGTGTTTTGACACTTATGAGGCAATTATAACCCATCATATGCTACTTTATTTTTTAGGACCAACTAGATTTCCTTTGGGTTTAAAAGAACATTCAAATTGGTTAAAACTAAACCCCCACATCATTATGCTTGTTGGTTTAAAATTGAGCAATACAATCCCAACACTTCAAATTGGTGTTTAAAATGAACTCATTTTGCTATGATGGATTAAAATGAACATATGTCTGAATTTTTTGAGTAGGCTTGTCATGCGTATCCAAGCCCCTTGCGCTTCATGTGATCTTGGGTGAAGAGAAAGGAATGAGTATACTTTTCTTCTTGGAAGCACTTATCCTCTCCCCTTGTGCCTTTTTAGCAATCTTGGGTGATGAAAAGCATTTTACGCTTCAAACATTTGTTTTCATTAAAGGGCCTACCTCCCAACTTGTGAGAGGGAATGACCCAAGTAGTGCTTTCATTTCGGTCTATTATATAGATAATCAATTGTGACTAAAGTCATTAACCGACTAGTTGTGGTTGTTCCATACCGATGAATGTCTTCCTTAGTATCCTTGTGATGTGTTAAAACCCTTAGATATTTCTAAGGGCTGGGAGGCCTCTTAATTGAATGAATCACCATGTGTATGACACCAATTTATCCTAAATATGGTCATTAAAATCCTTGTTTGTAGTGGCTAACCAAGTCCAATTCCAAAATTTATTTTAAGGTAGTGCATTGGAGTAGCACTACTCCAAAAAGTTACTTACCATGTCCATTTTTTGATTGAGGTAATAAAGCAAATGGGGAAGGGACTCCTTTGCTTGGCGTGTCAAGATGTTACATTTCCTTGACATAGCCTATTTTTCTGTTTCATCTTCATGGATTAATCATCTCTTCTAATGATCGTAAGCCTACTAAGAAATATGTACCCACTCTATCTAGGATTGTAAATGCTTGTGAGTCAGTTTAACACTTGCTTGGTTCCAAAACAATTGCAAACAAACATCAACAAGTCTTCTTAAAATTTCAAACCTTTTGGTCTAAGTATGGATACCCTTTGAAAAAACCTTGATATTGATACTTGTCCTAAGGATTTATATCCTTAGAGACTTTTAAATATTTTGGTTTACATCTCAATCTATACTTCCCAAAGTTAACCTAGGCAACTATGGCTTTAACCTCATGATTTTCATATAATGGAATTTGTGAAATGAATGATGTTTTTGACATAGACATTTAGTTTGAAACTTAACCAAGACATTGTATGTGGTAAAAATAACTTCTTTAATCCAAGATTAAATCAAATGAACACCCCACATTGATGTATGTTCAAAATTTGACTCCCTAAAACAAGCAAATTGAGACAAGGAAAACATTGTAAACATTGAGTCCAAATCATTGAGTAATATTGTCAAAACCATTGAGTTCTATTGTCCAAATCATTGAGTTCCATTATTTCAAATCATTGAGTTTCACTTTACCAAAATCATTGGGTCCTATTTATAAAATCATTTGAGTCATATTTTACCAAAATCATTGAGTTCTTGGAGTATTATCACTTTAGAGGTATAGCATTTTTCTACCTTGGTCTTGCAAAACAAAGGTTCACTCTAGGTCAGCATTTTGGATCAACCTTCATCATATTTCATCCTTTACTTCACCTATATTTGCAAGCTTTTGAACACACCAACACTTTAGTCTTAGACATCTATCAATTAAAACCCTAGCTTAGCTACTTTGTGTGTGAAATGAATCCTTTTCCATGCATTTAATTAAGTTAGTTATCATTTTTTGGACTAGTTTATCTTGAAGGTCACAATTCTACCTTAAAGATTCACAGGTTCATTAGCATATTTTATCCCAAAATCAAACAATCAAATCTTTAAGTCAAAAGTGTTGTCCCAAAATGTTTTCAAATATCACTCCCCATATCATTCACCTTTTCATCTTCCATTATCACCATTTCTCCAAAATGACTTAGAGCATCCCTTTTACAAATATTTGAGTCAACTAGAGAGTTTAAACATTAAAAATCTCAACATAACTCTCCCATAGGTGACCCAAAATTTATAGTGACAACAAGACCACAACACAATAGAAACATGGAACAAAAAAAAACACATCTACCACAAGTGATCCTACTCCACAAGAATTTGATCCAAGGAGCCAATCTACCCCTTCACAACAACCACAAAATCCATTGAGGTATGAGGTAGAAGATGTCACAAAAAACCCACTTGAGCTTACTAAGGAAAAACTACTTGAGTATAAACAAGATCATCAAACCTTAGAAAATTTGGATCCTACTTTTCTCACAAAAAACTTGACACAAGGCTTAACCCAATCTATGAATCAACCAACTCCATCCCTTGTGCTGAGTTGACCCTTAACATCTAGTCTTGCAACTAGGCTAGGAACCAACCTTGGTCTCACTTCATGTCTAGGAACAAACACAATGTTGAGTATTCACAACACAACCATTCCATTAACCATCAACCTTCCCCAAAACACAAGTTGGACACCAACATTTATAAAAACACTTACATTCCATGATGCCACAATGACCTTGACATTTCAAGCACAACCTTCTTCATCCATCACCACAAATACCCCAAGAATACCTAACGTTATGCAAGGTAATGCGAACCAAGTGCCTCAAATAGGACAACAAGGGAAAGTTAACACCCTCACACAAGGGAAAACCTTAGCAAGTGGTTCCAACAACCCCATTGACACATTGAAACAAGTGGTTACCCAAGAGACTCAAGTCAATCCACCATCCACATCAAACCCATCTATCATCAATCCAAATCAAAGCAACACATTGATCAAAAAATCCATTAACCAAGGTAATACCTTGGTCCCATCTCAATCACAACAAGGGAACCCTCAACACATATGTCAAGAGAACCATTTCAATCAATTGAATCAAGGTCCTAATGTGCCATTTGTATCGCAATACCAAATGGCACCATCATCATCCTTACCATTGGTCCCTCATGTCATGCAAAATCAAATGGGACCTCAAACTTACATTCCTCCATCCCAATCCACCATTTTACAAGGAATTTTAAACAAAGGCAACCCCCAACCTCTCGTCATCAACCCATAATCCACTCAACCTATGAACACCCAAAACCCATCATAGATATCCCAACAAAAAAATTCTTCTACATTGCAAGCACATGCTCTAGCTTTACAACAAGCATAACAAGCTTATCAACAAGTGTTGCAAGAAAAACAAGCTCAAGATCAATATTTGCAACAAAAAAATCCTATCAACAAGCCTTGCAACAACAACAAACTCACACTCTATATTTTCAACAAGCAAAAGATGCCTACCAACAAGAAGTTCAACAACAACAAGCTCAAAAACAAGCCTTAGTTGCACAAAAACATCAACAAGATCAACAAAAATCCTTAGTCACACAACAACAACAACAAGCTCAACAACAAGCCTTAGTCACCCAACAACAATAACAAGCCCAACATCAAGCCCTAGTGGCCCAACAACAACAACAAGCACACCAAACAACCTTAGTAGCACAACAAGCAGCCTTAGTGGCCCAAAAATAACAAGCCCGACAACAAGCTCAAAAGTATGCCCAACAACAACAATTACTCGCACAATAACAACAACAGGGTTTATATTATAACCCTTAGCAAAACATTGCCAATATGAACACATTATGAACATATACTCCTCCACCATCATCACCTTTGCAATATCATACACCATCATACTCACCATACAACACCACATCATATAAAAATCCCATGTACAATCCATCTGCCATCCCACAATACACAACATATGTTCCTCCACCAAATCCACAAGATGATGTAGCAATGCAAATTAAGACGTTAACACAAGAAATGTAGGATATTTGGATGGGAAAAATGAAGAAGCCCCATACACAACAAAACTAATGCCCATATCCCTTCAACCGAAACATTGCAAGGGTACCATTCCCTCCCAATTTTGAAGCCCCCAAACTTGATAAATGCAAAGGGAGAGGAAATCCTATGGATCACATCAAGGAATTCAATGTCATGTGCATGGAGGTGGCCTATAATGATTCCTACTTAATGCACCTCTTCCCACAAATTTTAACAGATTCTGCCATGGATTGGTTTTCACAGTTACCTCTAGGCATCAAAAACTTCCACGAAATCATTGATAGATTCATAGATCACTTCTCCTTTAATCTTGACATGGATGTGAGCTTAGAAGAGTTATACACACTCAAGTAAAACAAAGGAGAATCCTTTGCTAATTTCCTACAAAGGTGGCTCAACAAAAAGCTAGTAAGAGCAAGTGGACAATACTCAACGAATAACAAGTGGGGATTATCATAGAAAATGTTGATACAAATCTATCCTTCCACTTAAAAATGCAACGTATCACCACTTATGATGAACTTGTCCCTAGGGCCCTCAACATTGAGCGAGCTCTAAACTCATAGGGAAACACACAAGTATATAGAGACAAATCCCTATCCACTAGTTCTAACAACAAATCCCACTTTTGTGCCAAGAACAAGAATGTTACTAGTGATGGTGTTGTTGATGCAAAAGTGGTCTTAATTACTCATACGCAAGAAAAAACCCAAACCATGAATACACAACAACTATACACGTCATTGTAAAACAATCAAACAACAATCAATGCTACAAACACTCAACATGGACAACAAAGAACAAATAGTGCTCCTAACCGACAATTCACTCCCTTAGGGGAACCTATGGAGGATGTGTTGAAGCAGTTGATACAATCTAACCTTTTCACACTCCTAGATTTCTCAAACTATTAAGAGCCACAAGTCAAACCTCGTAGCTATAGAGACAATCATTTTTTGTGAATTCATTGATACAAAAGTCATAACACACAAAATTATTTTAGAATAAAACATCTAATAGATCTTATTGAACAAGGAGAAATTTATGTTGATAAAAAATATGGGAATGAAAATATTAATGTTTACACAAACTCTATGCCTGATCATACAAAAGAAAAAGATTCAGGAAAGGCATCAACCTCAAAAAATATAAACTATACCCATGATACCACAGTGGGACATATTTATTTATCACAATATGAGGAATTAGATATGTATCAAGATATTATTTTAAAACAAAGTCCAAATCCATCAACAATGTTTAGCAATATTTCATACCGTAATGAAATCAAGTGGGTATTAGATTGTGATATCTCTCCCACATATGACTTCATGATTGGGCATGTTGAAGAAGTTCCAAAAGAGAAAGAAATATACCTTATTACACACATAACTATTGATTGTTGTGAAGATTATTTTATCGATGATATATCATCCACCCAAGGATCATGTCAAGAAGAGGATCTTGAGGATAACAAAAGTTACTCTGAATCAAGTTAGGATCAAGAACCCCTATCCCTAGAGTTTCACCAAGAGATAAGGGACATATTCCAAACCATTTTAAACTCTAAAGATGTCCCTGATATCACCCCTGAGATGTTTCTTTCTGAAAAAAATATAGAAGTTCTTCATCCAAAACAAGAATCTCCCATTCTTGATATTCCCACACAAGAGAAAGCAACAATCAAGATTCTTGATTCTTACAGTGATTGTGCATCATCGATATCTTTTGAAATAACACCAACATCTTTTGAAGCAGTATCAACAGATAACAATGTCATAGAATAAGAGAAAACAATTCATATTCCTAAACAATAGGAACCCATAGCAACATAATGTTTTCCTGACAAGTCATATTCAGTGGTTATGGATCAAAGGATACATTATCAAGGAAACAAATTAGGTATTGATAATACCTTCACAATGCCAAGGGAAATATTGTATACAAAAAACATCAACACATGGGGCATGAAGGATCCTTATGATGAAAATACAATCAACGCTACAACTAGTTGTATCATGAGTTGGCATTCACCCATCATCTCATACACAAATTGGGACCAATGTAAAAAGAAGAATTCCTATCAAAGCAAGGCAAATATCATCAAATAAAATGAAGCAGTAACACAAAAGGGACAAAGAAAATACAAATGTATACCAAAGAAAAATAAAGAAAATCATCCCTCTAAAACTCCATCAATCAAAGAAACTATGGGGAAAAGTAAAAAAGGGAAATGTATCCATCAAAAGTGTCATCAAATATAAAAGCAAGCTTCTCAAGCAAGGAACAAAGTATATCTAGTAGTTGGTCCTAATTCCACAAAAACTTTTGTTCCCACCCATCATCGCTCATGTTCCCAAGTTTGGAGAATCAAAGGTTCCAAACCATCAACCAATCCATCTCATATTCCTTCACGCATGACACCACACACTCCATTCACAATATCCAATTCTCGCATTGACCATGTGTTGGAAACTACCCTTCATCATAAGGATTCTGAAGGTACCATATCGTGATGTGCATGCATAGACAAGGTTAATTCCAGTATCCACAAGGAAAATCATGGTTCTTCAAGATTTCTCCCAAGTGCTCGTATCTTATCAAAGAAACTTCTTCAAGAAGGATATCATTGGAACATTATGGAAATGGCCTCTACATTAGTACCACCAGGTGGTTCAACATGAGGGTAAAATTTCCAAAAAATAAAAAAATAAAAAATGATAAAAATCCAAAAAAATAAAAAATGAAGAAAATAGTAAAAATAAAAATTGTCCTCTAGTGAAAACCACTATGATGGTGCTTTGGGAAATTACTATGATGAGAAAAAGACAAACAGGCATCATGAGTGGAATCAAGTGTCTATATGATCTTTCTCAGATAGAAGCATCTCATCCTTGTCATGATGAATCCAATGTTCCCTTCATCCATCCAATCTAGATTTATCCAGATATTCCACTTTATCTTGATCTTAACAAAGATTCGATGTATACTTCAACTCTACTCATGGAAAAAATTTCATAGGCTCTTCACCATTTTATCTCGTGAAGTCCCATAGCCCATGATAAAACTCTATCAAACTCTTCACATATACATTACCTATCTTGGTTATCCATTGCATTATGAAGAATTGCTAGACATTGGGGGCAGGTTATTGCACTCTTATTTTCAAATAAATCTTGATCCATGTCGTATATCTTACAATGTGGCATTGAAATCATGATCTAGGTATCGTTTACCTCAAATCTCATCAAAAATCCCAAAAACATTCATAAAATTTCATCAAAATCCAAAAACACTTAAAAATTCATCAAAATCCAAAAACATTCGGAAAACATCTTAAAAATCCAAAACATCTAAAACACATCAAAATCCCTAAAAAGGTTAAAACATCAAAAAACAAAATAAAAAAGCATTACCTTGTTGAACTATGAGTCTTTGAGCTTGAACGTAGGCAAGGTCATCATTGATGTGCCCCCGAGATACCCTAGGTTAGTCCTTTAGGAGTTTGTCATAATAAACTGGCAATCCATCTACTGTTTATATCTCATCAATAATAAGTTGAGTCAGTTGAACTACATGGTCTTTGCGTGTATAACATAGGTAAGGCTCATCTTTGATAAGCCCTCGAGGCCCCTAGGATAGTCTTTTAGGTTAGTTTCTTGGTCAAAAATTGGAAAATAATTAAACATTCAAATATTGGAAAATCTCTAAACATTTGCAAAATCTCGAAAAATCCCTAAACATTCAAAAATTTGAAAAGAACTAAACAACATCAAATATCTTAGAGAGAACTCTAAACAACCTCAAATAACTGAAAAACCAAAAACATGCACATAAACTTTCAAAAAGATCAAAAACAGCCTCAAAACATTTACAAAATACCAAAAACATTGAAATATTCCAAAAAATCCTAAAACCATCCATCCCATTTCACTTTCACTTGCAATAAACCTTCACCCATAGTAAATCAATTGTCATCTTCAAACTTTGGCAAAACAAATAGAAAGAAAGTATCACAATTAATAAAGTGAGAACTGAAGTGTCAAAATCTAAAGTACAAATCATAGGTAAACGAGTTAGTGAAGTTTGTATCAATGGATTATCACACATCTCATCCCAATCAAAACACCTGATAAACACATCCTAGGATGCATCCTTCCTACGATGGACATCAATATCATAAATCACCTTAGCTATATTTAAACCAACACGAGATATAGATAACACTGACTATTTGTTTTTGATCTTTCTTTTGATTTATCTTATTGATCCATTCCAAGAACCTCTCGATGATGTCTATAAAAATGATTTAGAGAGAAATGAATGGGGCATCGATCATTATCTTTGGCTTGTTGTGCTTGTGGGTATTCTTGTAAATTAATCTTGGTGCATACCTGCTTAGTTATGTGTAGGGAAGTTGTTTGGAGTAGATTTTTTACTATTGCATATGCTTTAGTCCAATATATTCTAATCTTCTAAACCACATTTTGATGAAGTTTTCATATGTCAAGATGTGAACAAGAACTATCCTATCTATTTGTAGAGTCAAAGTCCATTACACTAGATACAATGTCATCCTGGTTTTCAATACCTTGATGCATCGTGTCTAGGTGTTATATGAAAAATAAGGAATGACATAAAATGCCAATCCCAAGATATGAGAAAATCATCATCATCATCTCTCATCACCGTATCTAATAAAGTCTTGGTGGATCAAGGACTTGTTAGAATTTTGAATCAATCCTCAAAATCAATGGTCAAGTAATCTTGTTTCTTCTATCTTCTTTCCATGCTAACTTGATATCATGACAATAAAAAAAAACATCATCATGCATCCATCCTGCATCCACAAATTATCAACATCCATACATCGTGCATTATCATAACACATCATAATAAAGGAAAATATAATCCATTACAACATCATTTAAATTATTTCAGATAAAATATATTTGTTATTCTAAGCATCTTAATACATTACATTATCATATCATAAGCATGAACATGTACATTATCCATATATACGTTCATATGCATACATCATCACATCATAAATTGCATAGGAAAATACATGAAAATAAATGCATCCATCCATATCATCTACATATCATAGCATATCATAATATCCATGTAACACCCATCATGCAAACCCCGAAGGACAAAACATTGCACACATTTTTTTTTAAATAATACAAAGTAAACACATAATGAACCATTTAAACATAATTACATTACACATTAACATCATAACGTCAAGTCCTTTGGGGATGCGGGGTCACGTCGCAAAAATAACTCATATCAAAAGAATATAGATAAAGCTAAATAACTTAATAAATCTTACATCCAACATAAACAATACAATATCCATTTACAAAGGTAACATCCATGTATCCATAAGTATATTTATAAATACATCACATGATGCAACCATAATAAATCTCATAAAATGAATGGTTACAAAGGTGCATAAATAATACATCATCATTTAATACATTACATGTTTTCAATAAATGAATACAATGAAACCTCCCATACATGTGGGACAAATACATAGTAAAAATAATGTCTAAATTACAAAATGAATACAGGTACAAGCTCCATCTGAAGAACACTATGAAGAACAAACGTTGATGGGGAACCCAACGGGTGTGGAGCACGTTCCACCCAACCATGTGGGTTTTAGGAAAAACCCACCCCTCGTGCTCAGAGGTGACAAGGAAGTAATCACGACCATGAATGCCATGAGACAACTCCAATAAAGAATAAAATAGTACAATAACTCCAAAAGCAACATCAAAGAATACATAGACCATAAATGACAACCACAAGGTACCACTCAATATAACCAAAGAGTCATAAAACACATCACAAAAAAAAACCAAGGAAATAACCATTAACCACATACCAAGTAAACCAAAGAGACAATCATAAAACACTTCCAGAGGTAACCAAGAAAGCAAAGCACAAGGGCCACTAGTGGAGAGAGTCATTGCATAGCCTACATGGGTTATCCTGGCCCTTCCTCCAACATGAGGCATCGGCCCCCATCTAGGGTTATCCTGGCCCTTCCTCCTACTTGAGGCGCTGACCCCATAGGGTAACTCTTGAGGATGAGGTTACAACTTTTCCGACCACGACCTTCTCAGTCCACCATTAGTCTGTGATAGCCCTAATGACTAGACGGGGTATCCAAGATTATCTTATTTTTTTATTACTACCCAACCCCCTAAGTTCTATTATTAGGTTTTCACTTGTTAAACTACTCTTATGTGGGTTATCTTGAGCCCTTCCTCCTTTTGAGGTGCCAGCCTCCACGAAGAGCCACTCTCCCTGAGACCCAAAAACATAACAAAAGAAAAGCAAGGGTTGTACCATAACAAACAAGACATTAAATCACAAGCAAAGACATGCGAGACATTACTCATCTCGCTAAAACACATACTCAAGGTCTCCACAAAATCTCATACAACCCTTTCACAATGATGAAACCAATAACTTGCTATAATAGGAGCACAAAAACGAGGATAAACATCCAACAATAAAATCACACCTCTAGAATTCTAAGGATCACAACATTCTTAATCAAGTTTCTAAACCAAACTTGGTTCCCTCATCAAAAAAACCAAAACAATAATAATATAACAATAACAAGATCATCCAAACAAATATATAGGATTTAATAACTCAGAATAACAAATTAATTTTCATACATTGTTTTTGCCGTTCAAAAATCAACAATTGATTAATTCTATTTCCTAATCCTCATTTTCCACAATACAATTTGAAATAAAGTTCAATAACGATTTTGCCATAAATATTTTTAAAATTTGTTTCATTTTAATCAACCAATATAACTCAATTTTATAATTTTCACAGTTAAAACCAAATAAATACATTCTAACATTTATAATTTATATATATAAATATACATATATATATTTATATATATATACATATAAAATATATATAAATATTTAATTTTCTGTTTTCATCAAAATTAAGCAAATAATCCAAGCTGGTTAACTTTTTGCTCAGACTGTACATACACATAAAATATATATCATATATATATATATATATAAAGTAAATAAAACATAAAAAATAAAAATAAATAACAATCATAGTTCTTACTGCCGTAAGGAGGACTACACAACAGTTCATAGGACTACTATGCGCGGCAATCTACAGACTATTGTGGCAACTGTCTGTGGCCTGTGGGGAGAGGGGGAGGTACAGCCTAGCCGTCCCCCCCATAACCCCAAATAAAAATATATATATATATATATACTTTTTAAAACCCCTTCACAAAAACCAAGGGCGTCGACAACGGTACAGTTCGGTTCGGAATTCAATTTCGAAAACACAGTTTCATATAAATGTATTAAATATAGATGTAAATATATATATATATATATACTTCGATATGAATGTGTATATATATATATTTATCAAAACATCTTCTCTAAGAGACTGATAATTATAATCAATTGTATATATATAAGCAAATACTCATTTGTCTTAGAGGGGAAAATAATTTTACAAAAACCAAAATTATAAACATACTGAACATTTTCAGAGGTTCGATTTTTTTTTATAGCCAAATTGTAAAAACACAGGACATTTTCAGAAACCTGGTTTAATTTCTTTTATTTGCTTGCAACCTAGAAAGATTCCTAAAGCCCCATAAGAATTCTTTTCTTTCACAGAAAACATATTTATTTATTTATTTCAATTTTTCTTTTGAATCATAAAACTAGAAAAATAAGAAAATGGAACCTGGAGTCCTGTGCTGTTGAAAATTTGATGAAGTTTTGCTTGATCCAAATAGCCTTTTCAAAGAGCTCTCATTTCTTCCTTCAGAATTTCTTCACCCGATTCCCTTGACCAATCTTCTAATCTAAAATTTACTTCAGAAGAACCTCTCTTCCAGAACAATGAAGAACTAAATAAACTTCTATAGAAGGACCAGAGAAAATCCAATTCCCAAAACTCAATGTTTTGTGTAACT
>VDFB02358134.1:161369261-161460563 GCA_007258455.2 Sequoia sempervirens | reverse complement strand
TTTATTTTTTCTATTTTCAAAACTTTTTGTTTTAATTTCCGTTTTTACAACTTTACTTGCAAAACATATTATCTAATTAATTTAAATAATTTATTCTAACAATTATCCTCAACAGGATAATTAATTATAATAATAAAATACAATTCAATATTTTTATTATCATTTAATAACCTCATGACTTTTTTAAAAAATAAATAAAACATTTAAAAATTTAAATACAATTTAATCTAACATTTTAATAACAATATTACTCTTATTTAATTAATTCAATCACAACATATAAAATACCATTAGAAGCTCTTGTCCCATCTTCCTCTTAAGGTTTCTTAGCGGACTACGCACATCGGTGAGAATGGAGGTGCCTCTGAGGACCCACTCTCTTTTCTACATATTTCAAATGAAGCATCCCTTGAGTGGACCCCTTTTTGACGGGTTCCCAAGGGAACCCCCTTTGAAATCTTCTCCTTCAAATGAATTCTATGACGTCTAGCTTGGGGGCAACCTGACTAGGCCTATATTTATATCTTTGTGTCTAGTTTGGGGGTAGCCTGACTAGAAATTGCTTTTCAAATAGTGCATTCCTTGAATGGACCCCTTTTCTTTTGAAGGGTTCCAGAGGGACCTTTTTGAAAGCTTTGAAATTGCAGACTATCTGTGTGACTGTCTATCTACCTGCATGGCTTTTTCAATTTGACATGTTTTATCTATGGATTGACATGTTGATTTGCAAGACCAAGCACTTATGAAGTTTCTTTTTCAATCAGAATTTGTGGATCCTCCCACATAGGGATTCCCTTGGCAGAGAGTACTTGGGGTGCTTTCTTTGCAAGTCTAAGGACCTGTAAAGTGCTTGCATCCTGTGAGATCTTTTTTTTTAACTTTGTAGGAGAGAGTGCCTGCAGAGCCTTGTGTTCACCTTTCGTAGGTTTGAAGATCTGTGTCACATTTTTTCAACATCTCCACAAGAGAGAGTACCTTGGAGTCATCTCTCTTGGAATTTTCATTCCTTTCTCTCTCTTAAATTCTCTTCTCTCTTCTCTTCTCAAATTGTATATATTGGGTTGAAGATCTACATCTTCTTCATCCTAAGTATACGCTCTTTCTCTCTATGACATTGGTCACTTCCCTAACTTTTAGGTGCATTCTTCTCTTGAAGTAATTGATCCTTACCTTCTTCTCTCCGTTTAAGAATTCTTCTATGTGTTTTATTTATTAATTTGGGGATGACACATAATATTAATACAACCTTTTATATCAAGGTCTCTTTCACTTTGCTAACTCAAATCTTGTTAGTTTGATATGTGTCGTTTATGTGTGTGTTTTTATTTTCTAACCCCATGATGTAATGGCTTTTTATGTTTTGACATTGTTGTATCATGCAAGATTTTATTGTTTAATGATTTTGTTTTGTAGGTCTTCAACCTAGAGGCATGCTTCCTTGGTTCGAAGAGTTGTCTACTTCCTCTACATTATCCTTTTGGCATCATGATGTTATTTATGTTTAGTAGATTTCCTTTAGCGTGCATATTAATGTAGATTCATATGCCTGCTAAAATGGGGGAAAAATGTAATGTCATAAAATTGTACCTTGTGCAATTTCACATACATTCTTCTATCCACTTTAGTGTCCACTCCCTTATCACTTGTGTAGGCTCATTTTAGCCCTTGCATCAACCATTTTCCCCTCTTAGGATGCTCAGGGGCCCCTTTTCAACAACTACCTTCACATGTAAGCTTTGCTTCAAACCTTGTGCTTTTCCCAGTCTCATCATTTTGTAGCATGTGTTTGGAGACTAGCACACTGCACAAATTTTTGCACACCACGCTAGCATCCTATGACATTTTGATGTTCAAATAGTCATTTTCGAGCATGTTTTCCACTTTCCAACTCCTTTTGTTAGTGGTAACGGCTCGAGACACCTTGTAATAGCTCAAGAAGCTTCTTTTCATTATTTAAAAGTTGTATTTTCAGATCATTTGGTCTTCTTCTTGATCTCCCTATCTTCGACATACTCTCTGGCTCTTGCTATCTTGCTTGCACAACTCTTTACAGCTTGCTACAACAACACTCTCAATCTCTTACAACGCTCTTTACAACTCTCGTTGCTCTTGCAGTTTTATCTCTCTTTGGCTTCCCTAAGAATTACAACTAATATCTCTCTTACCTTGTGCTTGTGAGCATCCCGAGATTTCACACATTCCCTATCAATTGCATCTTTATCTCGTGATATGGATTCCCCTCCTTGAGCGAGGGTTGCTTTTATCACATCATATTTTCATACATTGTTCACTTTCTCTATCTATCTAGCTATCTATGGAGGTGGGAAAACCAAAATGAGGGTTTGACTGTGGAAAACTCCTATACAACCCCAACACTTTCTCTCAATCTTACATGTGCATGTATTGAAGATATTCATGTGTCGAAGGCTTCATTACTTGGGTTCTTGTGAGAAGTTTTCTTTCTCTATCCTCTTTAGTTCTATCCTTTACTTTATTCTAATTATGTTGTATTGTATTACTTTCTCACATTTTGGAAGTTCTTAGTAATGAGATTCCTAGTAGTCACTTTGTTGTTTTATGTGACATTCTTAGTTTTTGGTTTGTACAAGACACCAACGCTATTGTCCTTTGGTCGAAAACTTTCTAGTTTGTCTAGAAAGCCTTTGTGACCTACTCTTTTTTATTATAAAACTCTTGCATTGTTCCTATAGGTAGTTTAGGGTAGTTCACCCCCTGAGATTCTCTTGAGAATAAAGAGACTCACGAGTAGTGAATCCCCATTCTCTACACTTCATGTAGCAACCAATCTTTTGATCCTTTTCTGAACTCTCAACCACCATCCTGAAATATTATATTATATCGACCTTTGCTACACATTTGTCCTACACTTAGAAGATTATGTCGAAGACCCTTAACATTAAGAACATCATTTGTATTATGATTTCCATCAAAATTTATTGAACCTTTTCCACATATCTTAGAAAATGTATCATCACCAAAGTTAACAAGACCACCTTTAAACTTCTCATGTTTAGCAAACTTACTCTTATCACCTGTCATGTGATTTGAGCATCTGTTGTCAATAATTCAGTAGTTTTTGTCCTCTCTAACATGAAAAATAGTCACCATGGTTCCATTATGGCCTACTTCCATAGAAAAATCTTTCATACATCTCTTAGAGTTAGCATAATTAGTTCAAAAATTTAGAGCCATGAACAATCATTCATCATTTTCATCATCTAGGTAATCGGATTCATCATCAGATATACTAGCATCTTCTTTAACATAATAACTTCCCTTAATTGATTTAATTCTATTCTCCTTAAATTTATTATTTGAAGCTTTGAATGGACATCTTGAAGCATAATGGCCTATCTTTCCACAATTGAAACATTTGAAAGGTAACTTACCTCTATAATTTCTAGTGCCCTTTTTCAATCTCCTCACAAATTTTGCTTCTAACTCATCAAAATCATTTGGATTAGATTCATCATTCTTCTATGCTTTGCAAAATTTAAAAGTAGTCTATTTTCTTGAATGGCGGACCAAACTCTCTTAAATTCACAAAAAGTGGTTAAAAGCAACAAACAATTGTTCTCTAGAAAAATGATCTAAAATTTTGACTTGTAGGCATATCATCTCCTTCATAAACACTTTCCATCTTCCAGATTTGTTTAGCAAATTTGTAGCTCATAACCTTCACAAGTTATGAATTAGAAAGACCACTCAAGAGAGCATACCTTTCTTTATCATTGTTCTCATAAGCATTGAACTCATCATTAGTTGATGGTCCATTAGTAGGAATTGTATATCCATCTTCAATTGAATTATAAACTCCAAGCCCTAGGGAAACAAGAAAACCTTCCATCTTGGTCTTCCAAAATGCATAATTGTATCCATCAAATAGAAGAGCCATCTTTTTGTGTGCCATCAGATCTAACTCAAGTGGTTAAGCTTTCTTCTAAGGAACCTTGCTCTAATACTAATCGTCGAATGCAAAATAAAACTAATATGGGGGTGAATCCTCATTACATTTAGATCTATATTAGTCTTTTAAACCCTAACCAACCATTAAGCCCTTATCGTATTGTGCGAGGAGAATATAAACATGAGAAATAGTAATGTAAACACATCCAAACACATGAGAACACCAAAATGGAAAACCCAAGAAGGAAAAAAGGACAATGAGGATTAAATCACTATATAAAGTAATTGCAACATCGAATAAAATAGGCTCACTACCCAAAAGAAAGAAGGGCTCATGGCCAATGGCTCACTGCTAGATTAGAAAGAAGAAGAAAGGAGATTATTACAATGTGAAATCCATCTTAGAGCAACATAAATGATCCACCACTACTTCACTAGGTCATTTTCACTCTCTCTGAAGAATGTAGACACCTTATACTCATTGCTTATGGTAGTCTTAGGTATTAAATCTCACACTATATTTCATAGTTTTTCACTTTGCATCTCAACACTTTGAACCACACAGATCACACTCTTATCCTCCATCAATTCATCACACATATATACCATCTTCAACCTTGAAAAAAATCTACAAGGCTGGTTATACACTTCAAACGTGCAAATTCAAATTGGGTCAGCACCAAAACATTCCTGTAGTGGAGAGGAATGAAGGCAAACCATAAATCCACATATAAATGCCACACCACACTTCCAAAAGCATGAAAACATATCCACAATTAGTGTAAACACCCTAGGTCAGTCGAACCTATGTTAACACCATTAAACATTTAAGTACACACTTCATTTGATCCAAAGATGACTTGTGAACCACATACAATACTTAAACACAATCTAGAATATTCCATCAACATATTGGAATCCAAAAAAACCCTTCACAACATCACACACCTGAGAGATATATTCATTATGTATAACCAGTTAACCTTCTACACAATATAACACATGAATCTAGCCTTATTGAGCACCAAAACTCAAACAACTCAGACTGAAGATAGATATGAATAATATAAGCACACTCCTAGATCCACAAGACCAGCGACCATAACATGAAGAAATGCAAAGCAAAACCATTTCTCCTAGACAACATTGCTTCACAATTCACACAATAGTGAACATAACTTCTTCTATTGAATGACCCAGAACATGAAACTTTGGATATAACACCTCTGAACACCTCTAATCAATATATTCAAACCACACAAGTAGATCTTTAACCATGAAGAAATGTGGAGAAAAAAATTGAACACTACTCTACCACATTGAACATTCTTTTATTCAAATTTTCTCAAAAGCACTTGGAAATAAAGCACCACAAACACCAACTCAACATTTGCAACACTCCTATCACCATATCAACCATACAACATGTTGAACATCCACAAACATATGCTCATCAAAGTAACACTAGAGGTTGACATAAGTGAGACTACTAATGACAACATAATGCAACCAATCAAAGCATCTCCATAGATTGACATTAATGTAACAACAAAGATCTGTTGACATCAATAACAACACAAACTTCCAACAAAATGTAAGGAAAACAAAACAAAATAGAAAGAAAGAAGGGTAAGAAGCATCTAGAAACCCTAGATATTTAGAGTTAGAAAGGAGGTACCATGATTGGCTAGAAAAGGAAACCAATTTATGTGGATCTATCACACTCTTCCCATCATAGGCTTGAGTTATGAATGGATGGGTATAACATTCCACTTTATCACCTAAGTGGGTCTTATGAGTTAGTATGAACTCTTGGTTCACCATCCCTATAGAGAGATAGTGGATCAAGCCTCGCCTTACCAATGTGGCCTTGAAGGAGATAAGATATTATATATATAGTCAAATAATAAGTAAGCTAAGGTTTATATTGTTACTCATGAGAAGAAGGAAACCATTTTTTTGCAAGGATTCACAAAATAAACTAAGGTAGGGAGATTTTTTTTTTATTTTCAAGTTAATATTGATGGACAAGTGAATGCAAATAAAAACTATATATAATAAAACAAAAACACATGTATAGTTCTTGTCATTAGGATTATATATCTTTTATGGGGGATATACTCATTTTTTACAAAAAATATTGAATATATATACCCTATGAGAAAATTTATATTCATCGAAACAAAGCTACATTGTGTATATGCCAATAAATTATTCATAAAAATAAAAAATTACCATGTATGAACCTCCTATTTAAGCTTTCCTTCAATTTGAGAATATATAACTCTATGACTTGCTATGTATATATGTCATGTAGAAAATCTTTTTGTGCAATAAAGATGTATGTACAATTCAGGCTATACAACTGTATGTTTTTTATTTGGTCATACAAAAATCTATGCAAATTAACTTTGATCACACCTAAAAACACCTCAAAAATTTTCATTAACAAAATACCAAGTTTTTATGTCAAATTTCATTCATCAATCATTTTTAATGTAATTGTGCACTCTACTTTGCTCTTGGACACATTTGTAAAATGTTGGTATTTGAAACTCCTCAAGAACCTATAAAAAGTAGATAGTGCAAACCAAACATAGGACACACAAGCATGAAAATGAAGTGATTTAAGGGATATATCCCCAATGGAGTCACCAAAATGTAATGCCTAAGATTTGAAATGTAAAACATAAACAAACAAGCATGTAAGTTTCTACTTCAAACCAAACAAAACCTTTAGATAGAGCTCACAATGAAGTTCAAAACAACATAATAACTTAAGATATAAACTCAAAGTTTACCATAAACTCCATTATATTTTGATTCTATCCTTGATTAGTTGGAATGTGGATACTCCTTTGCCTTAAGATACATGGCTATAGGAAATGAAGGAAAGAGTGCATGAATTAATAGACTTTTGGAAGGGGGAATGGATGGTCAAGATCCAATTGTGAGATAAAAAATCAAGGATGGTTGAGAGCATTTCCTTAGGATCAAAGAAGGATGGAGGGTGGAGATGGAGTTTGTTAGAATATGAATGGCTAAGATGAACTTACTAATGTTAGTAAGTAGTTGTGAGAATGAGGGAAATACGGGACATGTGTATCTAGTGGGGATAGATTCTTGAATGGTTGGAGAGAATAATGAAACCATAAGAAGTGTTGTTAGATGCCCTTTATTCTTGGAATACATTTGAGGGAATATAAACATAATTAAATAATATATATTTAATTATTTTAGCCATGTGTGAGATGGATAATAGGTGGAAATAGGAATTAAATTTATATATTTTTTGTGAGATTAGATGGAAAAATGGATTATTTAATTAAGTGATAGACTTTAGGTAAAGGGGACTAGAATAGGTGATATATTTTGCTAATCAATACTTGGTACATTAGGGAAATATTTAGGTGTCTACATTTTTCCCCTCTTTGATGCAATGTCTCAAAAGTGGTGTTGTGTCAAAGAAGAATAAAAATAAGGATGATATGAGGTGAATCTCTAGAGGTAATTTTCCTCGGTTGCTTATAAATGATGTTGGAATTGATGCCCACTCAAGAGATTTTTTAGGTGAAATATAGTCCCAAGAGGTCTCTTGAAAAAATAAAGGATAAATAAATAAAAAATAATAAAGGATAAAAGATGACTTGAAAGAAATAATATTAGGATGTACATTGCTATGAAAATAGAACTAATGAAATCATACATATAGGAACATAGGTCTAGACCACAATAGGCACCATGGGGCACTCACATTAGACTATGCCACTGGTCAGAGGGTCTTGTAAGGATACAAGACCATAGGGTCAAGATGTATAACCTTCCTAGACTTAGTAATATTTTATGGTTATCTAGAGAGTACCCACATGGTTTTAGAATATGTGGCATCATCCTGGAGCATTAGAGTAGACAATTAGAGAAGTAAGAAAGGATTACAAATTATTTTTGGTGGTCCAAAACTACCAAATTGATCATTAGGCCTCAATCATTGAGGCATAAAGTATGATCAATGATATATGAGTTAGTTTATTGTTTGATTCTAGGGAATTTCATCCTTTTACATCCTATCTATAATGGAGCATTATAGGCTAGTGGCATCTAGATATGGTGATAGGTGGGAGGTTGAGCTAGCCTCAAAATCTAAGGTTTCCTTTGATTTACTAGCTAGAGATTGTTAGTTGGTATTTGAGGATATCATCACATCAATATGTATTTAGATTACACCTTTGGTATCTTATGACATAGTTTTAGGTATGGATTGGATTGATGCAAATTAATCTAAGGTTGATATTCACCATAAGGTGATTCAATGTTTTGATGACCATGGCATGATGGTAGTGATATCAAGAGTACAAATACCAACATTTTTTTTGCATGATATTTACTATGTAGTTAAAGTGGAGCATGTGGAAGGGATGTTAGATGTTCGTCATAAACAATAGTGATAGGTTAGAGGGCTTGATAGAGATATCTTTGGATGACCATCCTATTCTCAAGGAGTTTTTAGATATTTTTCCTTCAACCTTTCTAAGGATGCAACCCCATTGTGAGGACTTTCATATTGATCTAGTGTTGGGAGCATAGCCAATACAAATAATATTGGGTGTAACCATACCTTCAGGTCATTATAAGGCTATAAATAATCTACTCTCATATGCATTTGTGCATCAATCAAGGGCATAGAGTAGTATCATAATAAGCCTTAGAGAGTTTGCAAGATCACTAGTATGCTCTTCTCTTGTGACATCAAGTTCAATCTTATGAATAAAAAAGTTATTTGCATTTAGAATAGAGAAAAACACTATATAATTGTTGTTTGTTTTATACATATCAAAAGTCATATTCATTTGGTCATTAGCCTCTATCATTGTTCACCCATCTTTTGCATAGTTGTGTGACCTTAAAAATATAAATAGTACTAGGGCCTACCATTGTAATGCCCAAAACACTCAACTAAAAATTCAACTAAGGATGTGACATGAACTTGAAATTTTTACCATACTCACTTACCAACTCACAAAATATTGTTTCCATTGCACACACTTCATGAGAAAACATAGCAACATTGACCATTTAATTATAAAGCCTGGTTAGATAAATAATTGTTTTCACAATCAAGGCCGGATTTCAAAGGGAAACATGAACTTATAATATTAAGATATATTGATTAATTTCATTGACACATTTTATAATTGAAACATAATCATGACACGTATCATACAAATTAAATTTAACACAAGAGATTGATAGAATCAATAAAAATATTTTTCTAACTTGAAATCGTTACAACATATGGATTATAATAATCTTCACATATATTTATATTTATCATAAATAAATGTATCAACATTTCATTGCATTGAGTTCTTCTACAAGTATTATTCTTTCTACAATTCTATAAGCTATCCCTATAGAATATTTACCAACTTGAATCAAGAGGTATGCATGCCCATCTCTTACCATCATTTTATACACATTACCCCACACAAAATTAGAAGCAATTCACTAGATCCAATAACATTTAGCTATAAAATATCTATAAGACTAAATTTCACCATAGTCCCTTCATCAATAGGAATAATCATAATAATTTTTATGTATTAAAATGGAAAGGATCTAAGGGGCCACACTTATGCCTCAAGGGCTCATCCAACATGACCTTAACTACATAATGAGATTAGAGGCTTCGTAGTTGGATTACTGGTTCTTGAACCAACACATACTTGGTTGGCCAACAATAATGCATATCATCTAGGTTTAATTCACAATTGATTTTTCAATAATTTGGTTAATACATATAATAGACCATAATTGTTAAATTATGAGGGATCTTCCTTCCATAGATGAAATTACTAAATTAGTTGATAAGATGTATATAAATCATAAACTATGGCCGACACACACACAGTTGTCCCAAAAACATCAACAAAGTTAAAGAATGTCAAATGAAGAGAAAGTTGTATTTACTTCAACACAAATATATTAGATAATGTACACAAATATATTAGCTTCAAAATTAATGATAATGTACTTGCAAGAGAGAATTTCAAATGAAGAGAAAATTGTATTTACTTTTAACATAATTTTTAACTGTTGAAGCAAAGAATTCCAAATTAGGATAAAAATGTTGCAATTTAAAGAAGGATTAAGAGTATTAAAAGAATATGTTCAATACCTCATTATGTAATGTGCACGCCAAAGTTGATCAATTGCTAATATGATCGCAATTGTTTGTAATTCTAAATTTTAAGAACTATGGGATTTTGAATACAATGTAAATGAGCAGAGAAAACAATATTTATACATGCTTAACAGAGTATTTCCAACTATATGGTTTGCAGAATGTATTAATCTATTTTCAATCCTATTTTGTAATAATTTATTGAAATACAAAATAATAGTAAAAATGTAGAGAGAAGCTAGGATACATTTGCATCCACAACTTTGGCTTGTTATAATTTATTACTACATGACACATTGATCCATTCTAATAAATATATTTATCTAATAGAAATTGGATTATTGCTTCTATCATGTATATTGATACTGATAGGAAAAAAATGGTTTTATATGTACAAGTACTTTGGATCTTCTAACCTAATATACTAACTTCAAGGAGGAACCCCTAATCTTTATTGATAAATCTGCCTATTTAATCCAAATGCTGTGTTGAAAATGATGCATAAAAGCACTAGATAGATAAAGAACCTATTAATTATAATATAAACATGTTGCATTAAATTTATAATTATTTTATGTCATCATAATATAATTATGATATATTCAAAGAACATATGTCATTAATGGATTTGGTTCTACCATAATACAAATTACCAAACACTATTGGTAAACAATAATATAGTTTATATAAACAATAATATAGTTTCCATAATGTACATGGATTTAATAAGCCACATAAATTAAATCTTCTATGGGAGAGTTACACTAAAAATTTACATGGGTTTTCATATCTATTGACTCTCATATAATGTTAGCCAATTGGTGTGAAAGGTTAGGTGGTGTAGTATTGATGGAAATTAAAAGTGGTCAAAGGAGGATTAGAAGAACAAAATGTAATGCCTTGATGGTTCTAGTTTCAAATATAAGCTTTCCTTAAATCATCATATAATAGAAACTAAATTCAAGGTTCATTGCTCAGTAACAATGATTTAAACCTTAACTAGAAACAATGGTATTGTTGAATGATCTTAAAATGCACTTCTCCACCCAAACTACCAAGTTGTGAATGAATTTCTTAACCAACATTACAAGAGAAATATAACCATGATAATTAATGCATGGCTTCACCACTTTCCTAGATGTAGAAGGCAAAGGATGAATTGAGAATGCAAACATGTCAATGGTAGGACAAATCTAAGTTTAAGTCATGCTACCAACTAAAAATTTAGTCGAATCAAACCATCCAGTATTTATTATACAATGAGTTGACTTCACATATATGTTCAACCACTCAATAAAACTATATGTCAAGCCAAATCACTATTAATATTTGTAACATAAGGATTGTAACATAGCGGTGAATGATACCTTCATTTAATAATAGAATTATCTTGGCTTGACTATGTACATACATGGTAATAGAATACAACATTCTATAGTGGATTATAACCAAATGAAAATTAGTACTCAATTCCTACTCTTAATACATATTCCTTTACTATAATGTAACAAAATAGCATAAGAGTACTTACCTCCTCCATACAAAGCTTGATTTCACCCTCTTGATTCCCTCAAGTCTGATCTTGGATCACACTCAATCACAATCATTCGTAGAACATAATAAACATTATATTTCTCCTAGGCCACCTATGTAGATTATACAATTATATTTCTTATATATCATGTCTGTATGTGTGAGTATGGTTCTTTATTCTTTCATGTTATGATGGTACAAATATGTTGTTGTGTGTATAGAAAAGATAAAGAAATTAATAAGAGTAGTATAGCACTTACAAAAAAAAGGTAAGTAATTAATTGTAAAGATTGAATAACTAGAAATCCTTGGACATGATAAGAATTTCTTGACACAAAATCAAAGATTCAAAAATGATAATAATAGAGTAGCATCACAAGAGTTGAAAATTTTATGCGTACACCTAGCATACCTCTACAACATGATTATTGAGCATGTTGTTAGGAATTGTTGATGATGTACCTGTCATGGTCATTAGATCTAAACATAAGTCAAATGCATGCACTGATGTTGGCTCGTTAATAAGATTAAATATGTTATAAAATCTCCACGATGGATCATTCCAATAACCAACATTATTATAGAGGAGAAATTAACATAAGAAATTAAATAATTCATCCTTGAAGTCAAACAACTAAAAATATCATTCAACTCAATCACAACTTGATCATATATCATCCATTTACAATATTTTTTGACAATATTATTAGTCACAAATAGGAAGTAAGCTTCGCATAACTAAACTAATTATTACATAGAATATGAACTCTATGCTTATTGGTTACATCATTACCACATACCAAAAGACCCCAAATTGTGTTATAATAAGTGGGATGAATGATCTTCCAACCATCACGTAGACATTAAATTTCACAATTATTTATTCTATATTAGATTTATTGAATAAATTATAATTGAAAGTACTTGTTGGGAGAGAAAAAAATCAAGATTAATCTTATTTCCTAAGTTCTTAATGGTTAGAGTTAAACATTATTGTAACTAAGTTTAAACCTTCAATAGGTTTGGAAATTAAGAGCCACAAGTAAGATGTTGAGGACCTTATTTGGACAGTTTAAGGAGAAGCAAAAATGGTGAACTGAATAAGCACCAAGAGTCCTTGAATTATTGAAACATTTCTATCTTTTAAGCATAATAATCTAAAATTGAAGGTTTAACACAGATGACACATGGATGAAAATTTAGTTGTCAATAATCACTTATTTTATGTTGTATAGATTTTGAATTTTTCATTCCTAAATTCAAGTATCATCTTGATGACTTATTACATCATTTCACATAGTTAGCCCTTACAAGAAAATAATTCTTGGCACATTTTCTCATAGGACATCATTAAATCCATGTGACATCTACATCTTGTAGGTCATCCTTTGTATTAGAGTGTGTGAACTAGGGAAGCTGATATGTAAGTGGGGGCCCTAATGTGCGATGGGACATGCACTCATTGGGGCCCATACTTATACACCAATTCTCCACAACTTAAAAAAAATCATTCATACATAGGCATGATGACATCAAACATAAATCAAATTTAAAATGAACACTTAATAGCATTCATTTCAAAAAAAATAAGTACACACTGGCAGCCAAACATGATGGAGTGTATCCAACTTGTATCTAACATATAACAAGTAGCATTCTGACATGGAATTTAAATAGCCCAAACATTAAGACATGCACCCTTCCCTGTAAACTAGTAAACCCAACTATCGCACCAATGCAAGTGTCACTTTCACATCAATCACAACTACACAACATAAACAAGGTGCCAAGTCAACAACATTCAAACCCATTTGACCCATCTTTGACCAACTAGCTAACCCATTACAACAATGTTTCCCATCGTAGCATAACCAAACCAACACGCAAATGCATTCACCTGTCCCATCAACCATGAGACCTTCAACATGTATCATCTTTAATTTGTCCCATCTCACCAAGTAGGGTGCGCATGTATTGGATCCAAAGCCAAATATCCCACCTGTATCCATTTAATAGTCCTGTAAGGCTATCATTATTCAAAAAAAAACATGGAAACAATTTCAAACAATCCACCAAACCAATCAAGTCAAGAATTAATGGCCAAAATCAATCAAATCTCCAATTCATACGAAATAGAATTCAAATTCAAAATAGGATAGCAATTTAATTCACCACACCAAACAAGCATCAATCAAATTCAAATAGCCATGAAAACCAAGATGTATTCACTTATTCTGCAGAGAGCGACATAAGAAAAGGAGGAGTGACAAGCACAGAATTGAACAAGTTAACATCAAGGGAGGCAATAGCTTAGATTCCAGTGCACCAACATCCATATTGTTCCAGGTTTTCCTTTCACACTTTTCCATTCGTTTTACTTTATATTTTTCTTCATTATAGCCATTACTTTTTTCCATTTCTAAGCTTTATATTGATCTTCATTACAACCATTACAGTCATAGGTTTTTATTTATGTTTCCCTAGGGTTTATATTGCAAATATTATAGTCACAGGTGTTTCTTTATCTATCGCTAGGTTTTACATTGCTAATATTGCAGTCATAGGTGAGCATATGTGTTCCATAGGGTTTATAATGCAAATATTACAGTCATGGTTTACCATTTAAAGCTTTTTCTAGGGTTTATTTTGCAAATAATATAGTCATTTGTTAGCATATACATTCCCTAGGGTTTATATTGCAAATATTACAGTCACAATTTACCATTTATGTTTCCCAAAGGTTTATATTGCAAATGTTACAGTCATAGTTTACCATTTCGGTTTCCCTAGGGTTTATACTGTAAATATTACAGTCATAGTTTACCATCTTTGTTTCCCTAGGGTTTATATTGAAAATGTTGCAGTCATAGTTTAGCCTTTTTGTTTCAGTAGGGTTTATATTGCAAATATTACACTCATAGTTTAGCATTTCGGTTTCATAGGTTTTGCATTATCATTCACTCTGCTTATCATAGTCTCATAGGTTCTGCATTATCATTCAGTCTGCTTATCGTAGTCTCATAGGTTTTGCATTATCATTCACTCTACTTATCATAGTCTCATAGGTTCTGCATTATCATTTATATGGTAAATATTAGTCATGGTTTACCATTTCTGTTTCATATGTCTTGCATTATCATTCACTTTGCTTATCTTATTCTCATAGGTTCTGCATTATCATTCACTCTAGTTATCTTATTCTCATAGCTTTTGCATTGTCATTCACTCTGGATATCTTATTCTCATAGGTTTTGCATTATCAGTCACTAAGGTTTCTATTTTTATTAGGTTTTTTTTTCATCTTTTTCATAGGTTTTTGCTTCATCAATTCACAAATATTTATGCCTGTCAATGAGCTTGTCATAGACAAAATATGTGAGCTTTGTTAAACTATTACTGTTTTTTATTTGTAAGCTTTCTATTGTGTCATAGTTCAAATATGAGTGTGGTTTTCACTTTGTTTTGCATGAGAATGTTAATGTTGTAAATGCTTAAGAGATATGAGATGTTCTTAAACTCTAACTCCCTTGCATAGTTTGTAATTTTGTGCTTCTTACTCTTCTATTTCCTTATGTCGCTCACTCCAGAATAGATGTAACTCTCTAAACTATTAGAATAGATGATATGAATTGAAATGCAACAAACTAAAAAGATAACACATATAGAAACTAAATAATCTTCTATTCAAGCATCACTCTCTTCATACATATAAAGATAAATGTTCAAGCATTTGTGTTTCATAGTTTTCCACTTATGTTTCATAGGTTTTGCATTATCATTGACTCTAGTTATCATATTCTCATATGTTCTACATTACAAACTAATTATTCTTTTGTTCAAGCATCACATCACTCTCTTCATACATATAAAGATAATTTTTCAAGCATTTGTGTTTCATAGTTTACCATTTATGTTTCATAGGTTATGCATTATCATTGACTCTGGTTATCATATTCTCATATGTTCTGCATTACAAACTAATTTTTTTTTTTTTCAAGCATCGCTGATTTGATTGTACTTATTCGGTGTAGATGGCCAAGGGCAATGCAGTGGTGACCCGTATTAAGAATAAAAAAAAGAAAAGAGCCATGACAAGGTTTCCCTCTGACAAATGAGGAGCTAGATTCCCCCCTAAAATAGATCTTTTTGCACAAGTAAATGAGGTTTCTACTCCTCAAATACCGTAGATTGAGTTTACTTCACCTCAAATACCATAGAAGGTAAAATAAATACAGAAGTTGTGGTCTTCATATGACATGAAAAGGGCACTCTATGATGTTGAAGAGAATGACATGTCGATAAGGGGGGGCTTCCAAAAAGTGGTCAATCCCAACAACCACACTGTCCAAATGGCTAGGGGGTCTAACAACAACTTCCAAGAAAGGTTCACCAACAATCCTCACTGAAGAGGAAGATCATCTTATTGTGGAATGGTGCAAGCAAATGGTTGATATTGGTCATGGTCTTGAGATAGTCAATCTTAAGTCTAAGGTTGCTCAAATATGTTTGAATAGGCCAAACCCTTTCACCAATGGGTTCCCAAGGAAGTCCTAGTGGACAAGCTTCAAGCACAAACATCTTGAACTTGCATTACGAACTACTGAAGGCCTAGAAAAAGATAGGGAATTCAATCTTAGAGCTGATTTTGTAGCTGCATTCTACAAAACATTGTTTGTAGCATATGAAACCATGCCATATGGTCCTGATCGCATATGGAATTACAATGAAAATATCATCCAAGCAGGAAAAAATGGGTCCATGAAGGTGCTCACAAGAAAAGGTAGCAGGAATGTCTCTTACATTATCCCAAAGAGTCGTGAATGGATAACCATTCTATGTTGTGTCAATGTTGTCAGGAAGAGCATTCTAGGATTCTACTTGTTCAAGGGGAGTGTGAAAATAGATAATTACATCATAGATTGTGAACTAGGAGCTTGCGTGGCAACCCAACCCCATGCATGGATGACCAAAGAATTGTTCATAGATTGGTTGACCCACTTCAAAACCTCGATTCCAGGCGGTGTCTCGCCCACCAACAGGGTGTTGCTAATATTTGATGACCATGGAAGCCATGTAGCACTTGAAACCATCCACGAAGTAAGATAAATTGGTGTAGATTTGTTAACATTTCCATCACACACATCACATAAGCTACAACCATTGGATGTGAGTGTGTTTGCACCTTTTAAAGCTTACTTCAAATCAGAACATGCAGATTTTAGGCAGTGATGAAAAGAGATTCATACACTTTAGAAGTTTTGATATTTACAAATGCACCGAAATTGTGGACAGTTGTAATTTTTTGATAAGTACAGATTGACCGTTATTGTTTTGGTTTGTGAAGTAATCTGATCAAATTCCAAAAAGTGTTGTATGTAATTTGCAATGTGTGTTATTGTTTTGATTTGCAATGTATGCTTCTTCATTGAAAATTTTAAATATATGATAATTACAAATGCATTGTTATTGTTTTGATTTGCAATGTATTATGATCATATTGCAATGTGTGTTCTATGTAATTTGCAATGTGTCACTGTTTTGATTTACAATGTTTGCTTCTTCATTGACATTTTGTCATTTTCTATTCCTTTTTTGATCTATTTTTCCATGTGGGAGGATGATATTTGTTCACGCGTTTTACAAATCAAAAAAATGACCTGTTGACCGATACGTAGGCACCTCGGGTGCCACTTCCTACATGGAACGACGTCTAAAGTTGAAAGCCTTGCCACATCAACTTCTCTCAGTCCACCACCCTAAGAATCCAATGCGTCGCATTTATCACTTGCTGCCACTTCCTATACTTATCGACTGTCATGTTGAATGCAAGTCTCCTCTCCTTAGCTCCATGTCACCCCGCAATATTTTTCCAACCAACCTATACATATACATATACATAGTGACATATACGTATGAATATACATATACATATTTTCTGAGCCAACTTGCATTCAATGCTCCCAATACCTCGCTCTTCTCACCATCTTTACAGCCTTTCATTCTAGAAATTTCTCATTTTTCTTCACTTACCCGCAACTACGTGCTAGGTTCATCCTCTACAAGTTTCAAACCTTTACCACAACCTGTGATGCTTGGATTCCAGTTAAGAGATGGATAGACGTCGGTTGGTGAACATTACAAGCAGCTTCTTTCTATTGTTACATATACATATGTGTATATCTTTATGCATATGTATATGTATATGTATATGTATATACATATACATATACATATACATATGTATACACATATTCATATACATAGACTTATACATATGTATATGTGTATGCATAGACATACATAGACATAGACATATACATATACATATACAATTCAGTCATGCAACTATTCTATCTTTTTTAGGTGCCATTGATGAATTTGGTGGTGTTTTCTTTTTCATAGGTGATGCTTCATCTTCAATTCAATGTAAATGAATGCATATATATTGTTCTGTTGTGATTCAATTTAGTCATGCAAATGAATGCATGTAAGCAATGCTGCAATTTTTTATTTCAGTAACAAACAATAAAGTTGGTTGTTTTGATGCCATTCATAAACTTGGGGTTGTTCTCTTTTTCATAGGTTTTGCATGTAGGCAATTCTATATACGTATGCACATATATATACATATATGTATATGTAAATATATATACATGTATACACAAATATACATAAATGTATACATATAAATATATATACACATACACATACACATACACATACACATACACATACACATACACATACACATATACATATACATAACATTGTATGTTGTTTCCGTGCCATAGATAAATTTGGGGGTGTTCTATTTTTCAAATGAATGCATATAAACAATGCTGCAATTTGTAATTGCAGTAACAAATAATATTGTTGGTTGTTTCGATGCCATAGATAAATTTGGGGTTCTCTTTTTCATAGGTTCTGCATGTAAGCAATTATATATACATACACATACACATCCACATCCACATCCACATATACATATACATAAAGCATACACATACAAATATACATATAGGTTATGCGTCATCAATTCAGTCAACTAAGCAATAGAGACATAAATATATTCTTGGTAAGCAAAATAATGCATGTAAGCAATTCTATATACATATATGTTTATGTATACATATATGTATACATATATATATATATACACATATGCATATACATGTACATATATGTACACATACACATATACATATACATATATGTATACATATATATATACATTTATATACACATACACATTGGTTGTCTTTTTCATTGGTTGTGCTTCATCAATTCAGTCATATAAATATGGTTGTTTTGTTAATGTAGACAGTAGAAAATTGGATGTGCGCATCTCGGCTCCTCTCCCCTATAGATTCATGTGTATTCTTGCATTCAGTAATGAATTAGGCAGACTTGATTTTATGAACGCTCGTCTGATGGCAACCTATGTTGCACGGGTCCACAATTCCATTGGAATTGTGAAGTGTTGCATAGGTAACCATTGAAATCCTTCACAAAACCAAGTCCCCTAAGTGATTCAAATACAAAGATACAATAATAGACCTTCATGTTGGAACCATGAAAATAATTGTAAATTCCAACCATACTAATATTAAACACAATTTTCAGTGTCAAAGTTTGTGCAATTGTTACAAGATGTAATGGTTTAGGGAGACTTGATTTTTGCAAAGTCTTTGTAATGGTAATCTATGTTGCACTTTGTCCACAATTGGACCTTTCAACTGTGAAGTGCTACATAGGAGACCATGAAAAGCCTTAGGAAAACCAGATCCCCTAAATACATGTTCTAACAAAGCTTTAATGCTCATTATTGTTCTATGGTAATACATGTGAACACTTGAAGGTTTTCATGGCTATTTGAATTAGGAATTATTTGAATCTGATTGTTGTTTGGTGAATCTAATTGATTTCGGCCATTAATTATTCAGTTGATTATTTTTGTGTATTGTTTGCAACTATTTCCATAATTTTGTATTTAATAATGGGTGCCTTACAACTTGTAAAAATGGAAGAAATTTGTATTTTGGAGTTCACCATGACTATGTTTGCACCCTACTTGGTGAGATGGGAAAGACTCATGCTGATATGTGTTGTAGGTTTCATGATTGATGAGACAGGTGGATGCATTTGCTTGTTGGTTTGGTTATGCTATGATGGGAAACATGGTTGTAATGGGTTCACCAGTCACTCAAAGATGGGTGAGATGGGTTTGAATTGTGTTGACTTAGCACCTTTCTTATGTTGTGTAGTTGTGATTAATGTGAAAGTGACGCTTGCATTGGTGCAACAGTTGAGTTTACTAGTTTATGGGGAAGGGTGCATGTCTTAATGTTTGGGTTGTTTAAATTCCATGTTAGAATGCTACTTGTTATATGTCAGATACAAGTTGGATACACTTCATCATGTTTGGTTGCCAGCGTGTACTTGTTTTGTTTTGAAATGAATGTTATTAAGTGTGCATTTTAAATCTGATTTATGCTTGATGTCATCGTGCCTATTTATGGATGAATTTTTTTTTAAGTTGTGGAGGACTGACATTTAGGTGTGCATGATATAAAGTAGAGGACACCCCGAAATTAATATATGGTACCTAAAAAATATACAATTGTTGCAAGTCTAGATTTATGAAGCATACGTATACATAGACATAAGTGAATTAAACATGGCTATAGAGAAGTATAGCAAGGGGCAATGAGTGATAAATGCGACATAAGTGAGTGTTAGCGTGGCTGACTAAGAGAAGTAGACATGGAAAGGTTGTCCACTTAAGACCTCTTCACACATCTATACACACACACATTTACATATACACATACACATTTACACATACACATTTACATATACATATACATACACACAGACATACACATACACATACACATACACATACACATACACATACACATACACATACACATTCACATACACATACACATACACATACACATACACATACACATACACATACACATACACATACACATACACATACACATACACATACACATACACATACACATACACATACACATACACATACAGACTTACATAGACAGACACACACATAGACATACACATACTCATAGACATAGACATAGACATAGACATAGACATAGACATAGACATAGACATATACATAGACATAGACATAGACATAAACATAGACATAGACATAGAAATAGACATAGACATACATATACACATACACATACAGATTTACATAGACATAGACACATAGACATAGACATAGACATGCACACAGACATAGACATAGACACATCCAACACATGGAATAGATGTATATTGAGTTACAAAACAAATTCCACATCAATGTATATGTCTCGAAAGTTAGTTGCATCGACATATATGGACATTTAAAAAATCAGCATTCTAAAGTCACCAAAGCAACTGAACAGTCTATGCCATTTACAAAAAGGCATTGTTGACTGCAGGTCTATAGCCCCAGATTATAACCAAAGATAGAGGACGATAGCCAACATCACCTTGTAGAGTACAATTAAGTCCAACACATGCTAGGAAGCTATAGAACAATTGTCAACAATGCCTTGTAGAAAATGACATAAAGTGTATAGTGGTGCAACCATGAACACAAAGCCAAAGACTTCAATGACACATAGACATAGACATAGACATAGACATAAACATACACATACACATATAGATTTACATAGACATAGACATATACATACAAGCAGACATAGACATAGACATAGACATACACAAACACATACACGTACACGTACATACACATACAAGAAAAAATGAGAAGTTGCTAGAATGAAAGGCTGCAAAGTTGAAAAGTGTACAAGGCACTAGGAGCATTGGATGTAGGTTGGCTCGAAAAATACGTAGAATGTCGTGAAAGTAGTAAATGTACATGTATATGTATATGTATATGTATATGTATATGTATATGTATATACACATATACATATACATATACATATATATATAGACATATTCATATACATATACATAAACATATGTATATGCCTATACATATACATATGTATAAGAAGAAGATGCAAAGACCTTAAGCATAGACAAGTTGGACACACTTCATTATGTTTAGCTGCCAGTGTATAATTGTTTTGTTTCAAAATAAATACAATTACGTGTGCATTTAATATCTGATATACATATACATATGTCTATGTATATGTCTATACATATGCATATACATATATATAAATGAGTAAATGTGCATTTAATATCCAATATGTGTTTGTTATCATTGTGCTTTTTTATGCAAGAGTTTTTTCCTAACTTGTGGAGGATCAACATACCACTGTGGGAAATTATTCATTGGTAGAATAGATGGTTGAATTGATGAAGTGAAACTTACAAATAGAGAAGACCCCAAAAATTATCTATGCTACCTTAAAAAGGTACAATATACACATGAAAGATTTGATAGAGAAAAACCTAACAAAAATAGAACACCCCCATATATTTCCAAGGCACGAAAAGAAGGTACAATAATTCAATGACTGAATTGATGGAAAATAACCTATGCAAAATATAAAACCCCCAAAATAATCAATGGCACCTAAAAAAGGATACAAACATTTGCATTACAAATTTAATGAAGTAGCACATATGATAATCGTAACACCCCTACATTTATCATTGACACCAAAAAATGGCTACATAGTTGGCGAATGAATTGATGAAACGTAACCTATGAAAAACATAGAACCCACCAAATTCCAAAAGGCACCCGAAACTAGTAGAATAGATGAAGACTAACCATGATGAAGTCGAAGATACAAACAAGGTAACACCCTCAAAAATATCCAGGGTACCTAATGAAGTAGAACCTATGAAAAAAATAAGACCCCCAAATTTTTGTAATGCAAATTAAAAAAGCTCCAATAATTGCATGTCTGAATTGCTGAATCCTAACCATTGGGAAACATAACACCCCCAATTTAATGAATTTCACCTAAAGAAAATAGCATTAATGAATGAATGAAGCAACACGTATGAAAAACCTAAACCCCCACTTTTATCAATGGCACATAGAAATGGTACTCAACAACATTAATCGAAATGTGAAAATCAACCCATGACTGTAATGTCTGTAATAAAGAACAATATAAAGCTTACGAATGGAAAACAGTAAGAGTATAACAATTATCACATATGTATATTGACTAAAAAAAATAACACCAACATATTTATCTATGGCACAAAAACAATATACATTTTTTAAGTCACTGAATAGATGAAGCAAAACCTAAAAAAAGATTAACCCAAATTAATTGTTTTGGTTAATGAAATAGAGAACACAACCCAACTGAATGATAATGTAAAACCTATGAGAATAGGATAAGCAGAGTCAATGATAATGCATAACCTATGAGAATAGGATAAGTAGAGTGAATGATAATGCAAAACCTATGAGTCTATTTATTTTGACTATAATAAAGTTAAAAAATGTAGCCAACTATTTTCAAAGCTTAGGAGTGGAAAACAGTAAGAGTTTAACAATTATCACAAATGTCTATGAATGATTTAATGGAGTAGAACCCATAAAAAAATAACACCAACTTATTTATCTATGGCTCAAAAACAAAATATTTTTTCTAGTGACTGATAAGATGAAGCAAAACCTAAAAAAAGAATAACCCACATTATTTTTTTTGGTTTATGAAATAAAGAACACAACCTAACTCAATGATAATGCATAACCTATGATAATACAATAAGCAAAGTCAATGATAATACAAAACCTATGAGAATACGATAAGTAGAGTGAATGATAATGTAGAACCTATGAGATAACAATTAGCAGAGTGAATGATAATGCAAAACCTGTGAGATTACAATAAGCAGAGTCAATGATAATGTAGAACCTATGAGAATACGATACACACAGTCAATTGACAATGTAGAACCTATGAGAATAGGATAATGAGAGCCAATGATAATGGAGAACCTATGACAAAGAATATGATAACTAGAGTATATGATAATGCAGAACCTATGAAACAGAAATGGTAAAACTATGACTGTAATTTTTGCAAAATAAACCCTAGGAAAAAAGAAATGCTAAACTATGAGTGTTATATTTGCAAAATAAACCCGAATGAAAGAGAAATGCAAAAATATGTGTGTAATATTTGCAATATAAACCCTATGGAGTAGAACCCATATAAACAAAAATACAGCTTCATCTATGGCAAGGAAACAACGAACAATATTATTAATGAAAGAAGTAAACAACCCCAAAAATTTCAATGGTGGGGAAACAACCAACAATATTATTATCTATTCTGTGAAGAGTGCAATTCTTGAACAAAAGATTTATTTCCAAAGATTGAGTGTGTTTATGAAAAAAAATAGGAAAGTGTTTATAAACACTAAACTTGAACCAAAAAAAAGATTTTCGCAACACCAAAAGTAGCATAAAACAAATAGAAATTGCAAACAAAACTAAAAAAACCGAATAATGACAAGCCTTAGTGAGAAAGCTCACCTGGGTCGAACGACTCGATGCATGACCCAGAAAGCAGCTGAATCCCAAGCATGGAAACGAGGAGGAACCCGTTCATGGCGGTGAGGAACCCATTCGTTGCTTGCATGGCCGAGGTCGAGCCGTTGGTAACATTCACTAACTAGTGTGTACACATCTCCTAACCCAATTCTACCCGCTTACAATTTGGTCTCTGAGCATTGCAGGTTATGGATTGAGGTTTGAAGATTGCACATGATGAACTGAGTAGGTTCTGGCGTGCAAGTGAAGAAATAATGACAAGGGGCTAGAATGAAAGGTTGAAAAGTTGGTGACAAGAGTGAGGCATTGGGAGCATTCAATGCAGGTTAGCTTGAAATAAATGCAGGCTACCTTGGAGCTTAGGAGAGAAGAGTTGCATTCAACATGACAGTCGAGAAGTATACAAAGTGGCAAAGAGTGATAAATGTGACTTAGTGGCTTCCTAGGGTGGCAGACTAAGAGAAGTTGAGGTGGCAAGGCTGTCAGGTTTGGACATTGTCCCACATAGGAAGTGGCACCCGAGGTACCTACATATCAGTCGACGGGTCATTTTTTTTATTTTTAAACTATGTGGACCAATATCATCCTCCCACGTGGCAAAATGAAGGAAAAATTTTTAAAAATAATTTTATATTGTTTATTAATAGTTTTTTCATATTAGGTATTTGCAAAAAAGTTGTATTGGTCCACATGGCCTGCCATGTGAACCGAGCACCTTTGGATGCGTATGTATCGACTCCTCTCCGCTATTATGAAAATATGGCATGAGTAAAACACTCGACAACCCTAATCATTTACTTTTCTTTCACTTGGTAACTTTTGGAGATATGTTACGCTGCCACCATGTTGTTTCTCTAGATTTGGAGCTTGGCCTAATTCTGATCGATTCCCTCTGAGGGATTCTCAATATCGTTGCTTGGTAAGCAATCTTCCTCACCAGTTTGGACATTTTGTTGTATTTCAAGGGTTTTTATAGGCTTTACAGCTGCAACTTCTTCATTATCTTTGATATCTTCTTGTCTTTCTTATCTTATGTTGATATTTTCATGTTCTGAGGCCGCCATGAAGGTCTTATGAGAGCATGCAAGCTTTGATAGCAATTTATTAGCAAATTCTGGGTAGGCGTTGAATCTTGCATTTTTTTGTTTTTTTCTATTGATAAAATGCTCGATTGGGGCTCATATAAGTGCTAAACAATGATAGCATTTGTTCCTCTGTGCATTCTAAAACTTTATGATTGGATACTCTCACCATCCTAAGTTTGTTATCTTTTATTTATGAAGGCTCTCACTGCATTTCCTTGACTACAATTTTAGCTTGTGGGAAAAAACCATGGTCTTTTTGAAACAGGTCGAGACTCTTCCTTCACTTGTATTTGATATTCCTAACATTTCCTTGAAGGGTTCCTCCATGATCAAGTTGTGGGTTTCAATATATCAGGGTATACATGAAGGTTTTGTTGGTGTCTCCAAAACTGGCAAAATTTTGAAATTTTCTCCATTCTATGTTGTTTTTTATATAAGTTGGAAACCCTGTTTCATATATTCTTGGAAGAAGCAATGGAAATCAATATCACAGTTTTACCTTTTTAGGCCATGGCTTCCATCTTCCTCACAGCCCTTGGGCATACTTGAAAACCACTGATGAACTTGACATGAACATACTATCCTAGAAAACAAGGATAATATCCCTCTTCCACTATTTTATCTGACTATCATTATGTATAGGCTATCATCATCGTGTATGAACCACTATGAATTTTGCTCAAGGATAATGCCATCTTATATTGATTGTCCATTAAACCACCCTGCTTGATCAACTCATTGATCTCATTCATGGCATGACTGTTCTATTGAAAACACTGTCATGTTCATGGCTTTGATGACTGAAGGACTGTTAACCCTCTTATCATAGTAACTGTCTATAATAGGTGAATTCATTGAGGATCTCTTGTTATTGCTTTGCACCTTGTCTTCATTCTTGTGAGCATATTGATGATTTGTAGTAGTTTCCTATAGCTCATGTACTGTTTTGATTGATACTCAATGAATGTCTGCATCATATTCCTAATAGCATAACAACAAGGAATGAGAGGAAATAGATGATGTAGGACCATAAAGTACAAGATGGACCTTTATTCTGCTATAAAGACCTCTTGAGCATATTAAGAGCTATTGTTCAATTGTATTTCTCTTTTCATTGCACTTGGATTTGATTACCATAAATGATCAATGCTTAAGGCTCGTGTAGATACTTTGAGTTGTTCCTTCAAATGATGAGCAATAAGATGCTTTGCTCGATCTGTTTCTTTCAATGTTTATGAGTTGGGCTCAACCCTCATGGGAGCCACATTTTTCCCACTCATAACACCATCTTTTGATTAAAATTATTAGATTGTACCGTACCTATTCCTGCACACTACACAAACATGTTAGCAAAATAATTGAAGCTGAAAGCTTCCATTGAATTTTGTTTTCTTTGGTGATATCAATTTGATTACTTAATCATCTGATATATGCTTGAAAGGATGTAGATTATATTCCTATTGGTGATGTAGGCATAGGATAGGATATGATTTTTCATTGCTTAGAGACCATCTCTAATACCACTTTTCATCATACTTGCAAATGCTTTTGGAGCCTGGAGCTAGATCAATTTGAAAGCACAACACAACAAGTGAAGACTTCAATTTAAAGATGATTCATCATTCTAGGCAACGACGAATCACCTTCTATCTTATGCTCATGTTACTTTCAGTTGTATAGTTTACATTCTTTTCTTGCATTCATCATTTGATTTTGTAAATCAAATTAAGCTACTCCCACGGCTTGTGTGGGACCTTGATTTTTACAATATGAATAAAACAACATTCTTTTATGCAAATTTATGATTTCTTCTATTACAAACATTTGCATAATCAAATTTTGGAATTCAATGAATACTTTTAGCAGAAATTTTGCACCTTTCTGTGATGAATGCAATTTAGCTCTACCTATTTTGAGTTGTAGCTAAAAATAGGGAATAATTTGGCGACCTCTGCGGAGTTTTTTCCTACTAAACATCATAGACCAGTTGCCCTATATATCCATTGGGCATGGATTTTGTCTCTGCTCTTTAATTTTTTTTAAAATGTTTGTAACTCAGCTTCAAACCAAACAAAATTGAAAGAAACTACTGCAACTCTGTTTAAGACAAAGTTTTGAAACCAATGTGCAGTAACTACACCTTATTGAAAGCAAAACATATTGGAATGAACACGTGCCATGGGGCACTTATTGAAACCCTAACTGAAACTCTACCCTACCCTACACTAGCTAACAATGTTAGTGCTCAGACATGACCATTTACTGGTTGTGAGAAATAACTGCCCTTCCTTAATAACAAAGGATGCTTCAAATCTTTAAGATTAATCAAAAAGAGATATGTAAATGGTAAACATTTACTTAACTGCTGTAGTGAAACTTGGAGCACCATAAAAATCACACCTCCCTTATTTGATTGACCACCAAAGATGCTATTTTGAGGCATATAGATGAGAGTAATTTGATGCTCTGTAGTTGCAATCGCATGCTTTAGTAGAATCATGTCTTGTTGTAATTCTGTAGACTCCTCTTTGGATAAATATCTGATCGGACACCCTTTTGAGAGGACAAAACCTGGCCTCTGACTACTGCCTTCATGTTTATATAATGTTGTCTCTCCATTTTGCTGATTAGACTACTCCACTTGTAGTGTAAGATTTTCTTCCAAGTCCTTCTTGTTTCCTCAATTTCAATCTGATCTACAAGATTTGGTTCACATAAATGAAATGAAGGAATGTGTGGCTCTTTGATCTGAACAGGTTGATCACATGTTGTTGGCTCATATAGTACTAGCTTATTATCTATGTTAGAGAAAAAAACCTTTATGATGTTTGAAAACATATTCTCATCTAACTCATAACTGTGCATTAAATCCATATGAGTTTTATCATTTAGTTGCTCCATACTAGGCATAAATGCTATTGTGCATGTGATATCTTCATTTTCATCAAAAATTTGAGGAAGTTCATCAAATAAATCAGAAAAAATATGAGATTCACTTTCAATTTTCTCTACATGAACATGTTCAATTTGCTCTCATTTGTCATCTAAGCTTGAAAAAAAGGATTCAAGGTCGTTCCAAAATAGGGATTCTTCATAATCTTCATTATTGTGTAGCATGAGACAACTTACCTTAGGTTCAAGATCATTCTTTTGAAACACAAGTTCTGATTTGCTTGCTTGTTCAATTTCAGAAACTTCATGCAATCTCATATGAATTGAGGCTTCAATCTCATCTTGAACCAGCAATACATAATGTTTTGCAATATCTTCTGAGTGTTTCAAATTAACTGGTAAGTCAGGTTCCTATGTGCTCTTTTCAGATCGCTCAATAAAACCAAGTAATTAATCAAATAGATAAACCGATTGTTCTTCCTCATATGGTGCCTTTTCAAATGAAGCTTGGGCATCCTGTAAGTGAATATTTTTGACTAGTAATTCCTGTACTCTATTTTCATCCATGTTATAAACAACATTAGAATTTTTTTCAAATGAGTCAAAATCCAAGGGGTTCAGCAGTAAGTTTGAACAAATATCCTCTTCGCATGTAATATGGTAATTTTGAGCTAGGGACATAATACAAGCAACAACAACTTCCTGCTCCTCATGTTCATTATTTTGTTGCTCTAACCGGTAAACTTCCAAAGCTAAATGTAATGGGTTTACGTTTCTGACCTCCATGAGGAGTAAAGTGTCATTATCAATGGGATGCTTTGTAACTACACTAGGGTATACTAGATTAATTTCCTCTACTTGCGAATTGTAAAATTTGGGATTTCATACCTTGGAAGTTCTTCCTCTTGAAACTGATATGAAATGCAAGAAGTTGTTTGGATATCATGCTTTCGAGCAAGCAAAGACTTGATCTTCTCCTCCTGTATATCTAACTCCCTTTTGATCTTTTCTTCAAAATGTCTCCTTTTTTTTCCAATTCCTGCTCATGAAGGTAGACCTAATAATCTAATTCTTGTTGTTGTGTATCAAGCTCCTATTGCCTCCTAAACTCTTCTATCTACTTTGTGATGTCTGACAGTATGCCTTTGGTGTTAATCATGCTATTCTTCATATCATCAACCTCTTGGAGCTGAATCTAAGCGTGTGTAGGTTGATATGGAGGTTGAGCAAGGGTGGGTGGGTAGTAAGCATAATAAGCATGTTGGTTATTCGTTGTTGCATGCCTATTTGGGATAAAACTAGCAACATAAATAGCCTGATATGACTGATAAGGATGTGGATAGGCAAGACTTTCATGAAATGGAAGTGGGTATACATGCTGACTATGAAAACCTGACATCTTTACTCATATAATTAGCTGGAAATCAAAATAAAGCTTGTGTTTGAAACATAACTGGGTCCTGTTGAAACTAGTAAATATGCTCAGAGTTGCAAGGTATAAATTTGTACCTCTGAAAGGTAAAAATTTTGTTGTATATGCTAGAACAACAGCTTGTACCTTTGAATTATTTCTCTAAAGGTCACTTCAGAGTCCCACCGGGCGTTCCAAAAACTTGTATCATAGGGATTTTCACCCGCATGCAGGGCTGGAAAGCTCTGCAATCTTGTGTAACATTGGTTCAAACTCAGGTTGTGGGTGACCTATAATGAGATTGAACCTCCAGATTCTAGGATGGCTTCCTATTTTTTCTTCTATTTTGACTAATGAAACTAGTTGGTAAAAGGGAAGAAAGTGCTGAAATGAATGCAAAAACTAATTTATGTTTTGGCAATGCACTTAGATAATGATGTTGCATGCAACTTGTTTCACAATTACTTTTCAATAAACCTATTAGCACAACTTAATCTAAATAGTTTAAACACATAAATAATTTATATAAAGGCTTGACTGTATTACCATCTTTGAAGGAAAAGAACGTCTTCACAACTAAAATAGTAAAATAAGTCAGATGCACAACATATAACCTATGGAATAAAAACTTAGTTGTATACAAGCACATATGAATGAGACGGGAAAATATAGGTTCTTGAGATTAAAACATGATAGATTCCTTATCAAATCATTCACATAGCATGACACCTACTATTTTTTAGGCAAATACTTAGTACACTGAAAGGTAAAAGGAAAGCTTTACAAATTGATAAAACTTGATTAACCTGTAATAACCTGTTGAATGTATTAATCTTGAAAATAAACTGAGTTACAAGAAGCCTTCTTTGCAAAAATTGCAAAAGCAAGAGAAATCAAGAACTAATGAAAAATGACAGTCATATCACTTTATACAAAAATCCTTTGAAAGGCATGGAGGTGAAACTGAAAGTCAACCTTAGTGTGAAAACGATAACTCCAAGGAAAAATCTGAGTAGAAATAAATATCTTCAAAAGAAAAGCTCAAACTCATGCAAAAATGAGTGAACTTAGGCTCAAATTCAAAGTCAACTCATGACTGACCCATAGAGCACTCAAACTAAACTAAAAATCCCACAAAAAGTGGGCCCAAGCATGCAAAAATTATCTCATTTTTGTCAATCTTCCTATGATAACTGGTACTCCATCTCTGTATTGTGCATGATGATAAAGCAAACTGAAAATCCATTGTTAACTCCACCCATCTTGCATGACATACTCTACTTTACTTGTGTTCTCGCATATCTTGGAAAAGGTGATAGCATTATTAAATATTAAAGATAATCAAATGATTATCTTAATATTTAATGTTTGTTTACTCCAACCTTTATTCATTACATTTTAAATATTAAGGCAATGGAATATTACCATTAATATCTAATGATATTATTGCTTTTGTCAATATTCATGCAATAACATAAGTGATCACCCAGCTCAATATTTTAATGATAAATCAATGAATGTTTTGAAACTTATAAGTCCTTAGCCCATGCATGAATGATGGGTTATGGCATTAGGTTCTTTGACCCTAAGTCTTTAGGCCACAGATATTAGAGGACAATGATTTATTTTAAAACAAAGTCAAAAGAAACCCTATTATAAAATATGGCATGAGTAAAACACTCGACAACCCTAATCATTTACTTCACTTTCACTTGGTAACTTCAAGAGCTATGTTGCGCCACCACCATGTTGTTTCTCTAGATTTGGATCTTGGCCTGATTCTGATTGATTCCCTTTGAGGGATTCTCAATATCGGTGCTTAGTAAGCTATCCTCCTCACCATTCTAGACATTTTGTTGTATTTCAAGGGTTTTTACAGGCTTTACAGCCGTGACTTCTTCATTATCTTTGATATCTTCTTGTCTTTCTTATCTTCTGTTGATAGTTTCATGTTCTAAGGCTGCCATGAAGGTCTTATGAGAGCATGCGAGCTTTGATAGAAATTTATTAGCAAACTCTGGGTAGGCACTGAATCTTGCATTTTTTTTTGTATTTTTCTATTGATAAAATGCCCCATTAGGGCTGATATAAGTGCTAAACAATGATAGCATTTTTTCCTCTATGCATTCTAAAAATTTATGATTGGATACTCTCACCATCCTAAGTTTACTATCTTTTATTTATGAAGGCTCTCACTACATTTCCTTGACTGCGATTTTAGCTTGTGGGAAAAAACCATGGTCTTTTTGAAATAGGCCGAGACTCTTCCTTCACTTGTATTTGATATTCCTAACATTTCCTTGAAGGGTTCCTCCATGATCAAGTCGTGGGTTTCAATATATCAGGGTATACATGAAGGTTTTGTTGGTGTCTCCAAAAATGGAAAAAAATTGAAATTTTCTCCATTCTATTTTGTTTTTTATATAAGCTGGAAACCATGTTCCATATATTCTTGGAAGAAGAAATGGAAACCGATATCATAGTTTTACCTTTTTAGGCCATGGCTTCCATCTTCCTCGCAATCATTATAGGAGGACATAGGTGCCCAAGGGTGTCCTAGTCCTTGTAGGGGTGTTCTGCTCTACTTTTGCAATCCTCTGATGTTAGATCTGAGACTCTCGTTTATGCTTGTAAACTTGTTGAATCACTGTCAAATAATTGTATAAGTGATTTTTCATGAGTTGACAAGGCGTAGGGATTTGAATGCAATAGTAGGAAAATGATCTTCAAACTCAGTTCAATCATCTTCAAACTTGAAACCACCATTTAATAGATTCCTTGAAGGATTGATTTCATGCACATCACCTCAAGGTCTTGGATCTTGCTTGCTTGATTGACTTGAATTGCTTGGAGACCTACAATAAGGGTTAGCCTTCACAAACAATGATAACATAAGCATGCATAAAATCACATAGGATTTTACATGATGCTTGGATCTTGAATTGTTGCAATAAAGCTCTAAAATGTTTTTCTTGACGTGCTCTTGACAATCGTTTTTTCTCTTAGATTCTCATTCTAGTTTCAAATGGTGAAAATACTAGGTATTTATAGGAATTTCTCTAATTTCTTGAAAATTAGATCTTGATAGCTGACCTTTTAGAGTTGAATTTCAAATGTTAAAATTTTGACACCAACATATTCAAATTGAAATCCTAGCAAAATAGGGGGATTGGGACACCCAAGGGTATCCCAATCCTACCCTATTTTTTAGGACTTAGGGTGTCGAGGGAAAAACATTAAATAAATGCATTTGTTCAATGCTTTTTGTTTCTCAAAAAATAGTAAAAATAGGCTACAAAATGCATAATTTAGGAAATTAAGGGTTCAATTAGGCTCAATAGTTTGGGCAGAGAAAAACATAGTGTGAAATTGTTGAGGGTAAAAATTTACAATGCTACATTTAGCCCCCACTTTAGTGAGAGTATGAACTTACACTTAGAATCACACTAAAGTAGACAATCTATGTCAAGATGGGTCCAATTGTCCAAATGTTGAAGAGATGGGATGACTAAGGATCTAGGGGGAGTTTGCAAGCCCCTAAGATCTGAGATCCTATGATAAAACAACATAGTGATAAAGTAACACACATGTGAAGTGAAATGCAACAAGACAACATACACAAACATACATTTCAAAAAAATGAAGCATACACAATGAAAACACAAGGTTAGTACTAAAGGGATTAGAGCTGGTAAGGCATATAGACCTCATTCTTAAATTGTCTCAAATACCAAACGCCATCGATTGAATGTGTTGTCTAACAAAATGATTCTCTCACAAGGATGTAAAATAACTTATGAGGCACATGGATCTAATGGTTAGCAAGTTGTGATATGCTAGGTGTCCATGCAATATGATGGGTTCCACAAGGTGTTAGCAAACTATGTTGTTCCAAACACTCATGAAACACATAGTGCTATTGGCAATCAATTTTTGTAATGCTTGGTGACCATGTTAAGACACTCATGACTCACATAATAGCAAAGTTTGATATTTTCTAGGTGAATCACAAATAAAAGGCACCACTGGCTATTGAAGTTTGATATTCACTAGGTAAGCCCCCAAGACATGGTAGCAAAATGAGAAACACACTAGGTCTAGTGAAGTTCACTATTCACTAGGTGTCTACCCATTTCAACCATACCAAGAGTTATACTCCTTGATAACTCTCATAAGGTGCCACAAAATGATCAAGATTCTATGTCAATGTATCACTAAGTTCAACACATGTGAACAAAGTGAAGCCAAAATGCCATGTCAATGCACTAATAAGTCCAACGCGTGTGAAAAAAGTGAAGAAAATAATGCCAATGTATGCCCCCCTTAAAATGTTAACATACTTTCTATGTTGGTTTTTTAAGGAGAAAGACCTCAGGGAAGAGGGGATCCTTGAAAAGAATGCATGTTTTCCAAAACTAGTTATCCTTTCCCCCCAAGTGTAGAGACAAGAACAACCACACCAAGGGCTATCATGTTGTTGACATGAAAAATATGGTTGCACTTAAGATTGTACTGCCATGAATGATAATGAGCAAAATACATAAAGCTACAAATGGCACATAGTGATGAGCAACACAATAGGATGAAGATCATTATTGATTAAAGGAATTAGGTGCATGAACACAAGGAAGAGCAACACAATCCTTAATATTTTGTATTTTATTACTCAAGGCCTAACATTCATTGGTAGAATTACCATATACTCGATGATATGCATAAAATGAGTTTTTGTTATAAAATTTATTTCATATTTTTGAAGGGAGAGATATCAAGTGGGCTTTGAGAAGCCTCAACAAAATATGCTCTTGATTAGAAGTATGAGGCATCCCTCTACCTTGCAAACAAAATATTTCTTTATTTCCAAAATATTTCATACATACAGTAGATGATAAAGCATTAGATGAAGATGGAGATGAAGGTTGGAAACCTAGACCTTGCTTGAAAAAATATGGTATAGACTTCTCTTGATCCCTATCATTTTGTTTTATGTTTTCATTACATACATGTGTAGAAATAATTTTGTATCCAAGACCATAATATGCTTCCAACTCATATGAAGAGATGTTATCTACATGCTTTTGAGAAAGATTGGCTTCTTCTCGAGAATGCAAATATTTTTTAATTTTTTTAAAGTTAAGCATCATCTTCTCATGAGGGACAGGAGTTAAAGAACCCCCATCACCACCATGGGGTGATGTTTTTGATGCAAAACCAAGTTGAGAAAATGAAACACAAGACTATTTTGGTTTAGATTGTGAGATTGTGTACTCTCCCATAAAGGAGGGTGTAAAATCCAATGAACCCAAATCATCCCCAAATCATGTGTTTGAAAATACATCGTTAGCATGATAATTATTTATATTTGACTCTTTGGACCTTGATAGCGATATTTTTGTTGGATGTTGTGGATATGTTGTTGATATGTGGTTGGCATTGATGTCAACACTATTAGCATTTGGTGTATCAGAGGTTGTATATGTCGAGGATATTGAGAAAATTGTAAAAGAAAGTGTTCTAGGTTCCTAGTGGAACTGTGTAGATCATAAAGGTGTTTTGTTCTCTACGTTGAAGATCAGTTTGTGTGGATCAAAGGGATTATTTTTTAGTATATCTAGATCATCTATCAGAAGTTTCAGAGGTCCATGTGAAGTTTTGAGTATGTTGTGGTTTGACAATGTTTTTGTGGTCTCTATCAGTGTGCCTGAAAAATTTTTGTGTGATTTTGTTGATTTCAATTGTTGCAGATGCTTCTCTATTGTTTCTTGGTGTTCTTGGATGCTTCTAGATCGTGCTCTATCTCTATGGTATGTCCACATTGATCAGTGTAATCATTGTCGAAGATTTTTCTCTGTATGTTCATTTTTTCATGTTCTTGGATGACATGATGGTGGTAGCGTGTTGTGGATCTTTGAGGAGGAATTAATTGAAGTATTTTTGTGTTGGAGATATCAATTTGGGTTTCCACTATGTTGTGGCTGACCTTGATGGATACACATTAAGAATTTAATTGAGAATTTGGACCGACATTGCAAATATATTTTATTTTTCTTAGTCTACTAATATGCGATGAAATATCATGTAGCGGATATATAAGAGCAATTGTTTCATTGGTGAAGAGAAGAAGAGAAGGTGCTCCTGTGCGTATGTGTGAATATCTTTCGGTTGCAAAGAAAAGTGTGAAGGAAATTGTACAAAGTGTGAAGAAGTGTTGAGATTAATTGGAACTATAATCAGGCTTGTGTAGAAGCTATTTTCTTAGTTCATACCCTTTGGATTTTTAATCCTATTTTTTTGGGCAGTGAGCCCCTTTTGTATTTGAGCAGTGAGCTCTAGGCAGTGTGCCTGAATGCATGTGCATTCCCCTTATTATTTTTCATTATACTTTTAGCATAGTATAATCTTGTGGACTAACATCCACCGTGGTTTTTCCCCTAACAGGGTTTCCACATAAAAAAAATATTGGTGTTCTTTGTCTCTCTGACATGTTAATTGCTTGTGGTTTATTGCTTATTCATCAAATATGAGATTAAAGTTAAGATAATCAAGAAAAGTTTTAATTTTTTTGACAACTGATTCCCCCCCCTCTTAGTTGTCTGTCCTTGTTTTTCCAACATTTGGTATCAAAGCAGGTTCCTCTGAAGAAGTCTAAGAGCTTTAGGTGATCTAGGATGGCAGCATTCAAGAAGGACAGTCCTAGATTTGATGGCACTAAATATTCAATGTGGAAAGTTTAGATGCAATGTCATCTAAAGTGCATTGGTGATGCTTACTAGAAGATTGCAAAAGATCCATACACTATTCCTAAGAATGGTCCTTCTTCTGTTGATGAGATCAAAGATGTTGAAAGTAATACCAAGGCTATTGAAGCTTTGGTGAGTGCTCTGATAGATTCAGAGATGGCTAATGTGATGGGTCTACAGACAACTCATGAAATTTGGATGAAACTAGAAAATTTGTATGAAGGAGATGCATAGGTGAAGATAGCTAAGCTACAAATCTTGAAAGGAAAATATGAGAATTTGAATATGGGTGAAGATGAAAATATCACCTCTTTTATGTAGAGAGTAAATGAAATAGTGATGGGCATTAAATGTGTCGGTGGTTCTGTGGATGAGGATGAAATTGTGGCTAAAGTACTCATATCCTTTCCTCCCTCCTACAAAATTAAGGTTCATGCTATTGAAGAGTTCAGATCAGTAAACAAGATGACTAGAGACACACTAATTGGGAAGCTTGCTGCTTTTGAAATAAGTGAATTTGGTGAATCTATGCCAAAGACTAAATCTGCATTCAAGGCTATTGTATTCGGAAGTAGCAGAAAAAGATATAGTCTGGGAGAGAGTTCCAAAAATATATCCAAATATGATGAAGAATTGAAACAACTTGAATATAAAAAAGGAGAGGTAGAAGAATTGGAAGCACTGATTGCAAAACAAGAAGGGAGAGGAAAAGGTAAGTCTGAAGATGTATTGCCTATTAAATGTTTTTCATGCAGTAAAATAGGCCATTTTGCATCAAGATGTCCTGAAAGAGTTCCTAGATATAAGCCTAAAAAGTCCTAGATTCCAAAATAAATGCTACTTTGCTGAAGAAGCAGTGAATGATGATGAGTCTGATAAAGATAATGGAAAACAAGATGAATGGGCTTTCATGGCTAGCATTAAAGATAATCTTGTGGCTACTAAATCTACTAAAGATGAAAAATATCTTGCAACTCAGGTTGAAGAAAAATATGAGTGGGTCATTGAAAGTGGATGCTCACATCATATGACCGATGATAAAAGCAAATTTGTGAGTCTAGAGAAGTATGATGGCGGGGTTGTAAGATTTGGAGATAACAATGCTGGTGTAATTCGTGGCAGAGGATCTATTTTCCTTGGTGGTAAGGACAACACTGATGATGTCCTCTATCTTGAAGGCTTGAAGCACAACTTGTTGAGGGTTGGACAGATGGTTCACAAGGGATATCATCTTTAGTTCAAAGATGGAAGATGCAAGATACGTGGGAGTTCTAGGAATATGATTGCAATAGGAAAACAAATAAAATGTAGCATTTTTCATCTGAATACTACTAGCGGAAATTGTTTAATTGCTCAAGTAGATGAAAGCTGGTTGTGGCATAGGAGATTGTGTCATGTAAAATTTGATAACATTATCAAGATAAGTTCTACTCAAGCAGTAAGAGATCTACCTAGGTTAGTAAATCCTACTAATATAATCTACAAGGAATGTTAGATGGGTAAACAAACTAGAGTCTCTTTCTAGAGCAAACCATTTCATTCAAATAATTTGTTGGAGCTACTACATACTGACCTTTTTGGTCCCTCCAGAGTTAGAAGTATTCATGGAGAAAGGTATTTCATGCTGGTTATTGATGATTATTCTAGAATGATTTGGGTTTCCTTTTTAAGAGAAAAATGTGAAGCATTGGAGAAGTTCAAAAGTTTCAAGGCCATGATAGAAAATGAGAAAGGTCTGAAAATTAAGTGCCTAAGATCTGACAAAGGTGGTGAGTTCATTTCCAAGGAATTCAACTCTTATTGTGAAGAGCATGGAATTAAAAGACAATTATCTGCTCCCCGAACCCCTCAACAGAATGGAGTTGTAGAAAGAAAGAATAGAACAATTTTGGATGCTGCCAGAACGATGATGATGGAAGCAAATGTATCTCAGATGTACTGGAGTGAAGTGGTAAGCACTATTGTGTATTCTTTGCACAAGGTAAATGTTAATGGTAATTCTGGTAAGACTACTTATGAGATATGGTTTGGTCAGAAACCTACTGTTAAGTATTTTAAGATCTTTGGAAGCAAGTGTTATATCAGGAGAGATGATGATATAGGAAATTTTGATGCAAGAAGTGATGAAGGAATATTCCTAGGTTACTCCACTAAAAGTAAGGCCTACCGGTGCTACAACAAAAGATTGAGAAAGATGGTTGAAAGTGCAAATGTCAGAGTTGATGAGGACTCTGTTAAATCATCCAGACATTGTAGTTATGATTTATACAAAGACATTACAAGCCAAGGGAAGAATGTTCAGACGTAGAATCAACTTCAAATTGTGCCATATGTTCCGGTGAAGCAACCTCAATTTGTTCCGGTAAATCAAGTCAGCCAGGAGGCTCAGACAAGTACAAGTATAGAAGAAAGATCAGAAGAATCTAAAGCTCAAGAGTGTTCCAAAACTCCAAGGTATGTAAAACTGAATCATTCTGAAAATCAAATCATAGGAGATAAGAATAAAGGAGTGCAAACTAGAAGAAAATTTGTAGAAGAATAATGTTTGATCTCCAAGATTGAACCTAAAAATTTCTTTGAAGCTTATAAAGATGAACATTGGTTGGAAGCTATGAAGGAAGAACAAACACAAATTGAAAAGAATGACACATGGCTACTGGTTTTGAGGCCTAAAGACAAAAATGTGATTGGTACAAAATGGGTATTTAGAAACAATTTGAATGAAGAAGGTGAAGTGGTTCAGAATAAAGCGAGATTGGTATGTAAAGGGTATTCTCAAATGGAAGGTATTGATTTTGAAGAAACCTTTACCCTTGTCACTAGGATTGAAGTTGTTAGACTATTTCTTGCTTATGCTACACACAAGGACTATAAAGTCTATCAAATGGATGTAAAGTCTACATTTCTGAATGGAGAACTAGATGAGGAAGTGTATAATGAATAGTCGGATGGATTTTAGCTAACACATTAGGGAGATATGGTTTGCAGGTTGAAGAAAGCTCTATATGGACTTAAGCAAGCCCCTGGAGCCTGGTATGCTAGATTGGATAAATATCTGTTGAAACTTGGATTCACTAAAGGTACTGCTAATAGCAACTTATACTTCAAATTAGATAATGATAAATAATTAATTATAGAAGTTTGTGTTGATGACATAATTTTTGGAGGAGATGATAATCTATGTATGAAGTTTACTGATGAAATGAAGAGTGAATTTGAGATGAGTATGATTGGAGAAATGAAGTTATTTCTAGGATTACAAGTTACACAATTGGACAAAGGGATCTTCTTATCTCAGTCCAAATATGTGAAAGAACTACTAAAGAAATTTGGGATGGATGACTCCAAACCTGTTGGTACCCCCATGGTGATTGGATGTAAGTTGACACAAAATGATGACTCTCCTAAGGAAAATCAAACCAGATATAGGTCAATGATCGGTGGATTGCTCTACTTGACTCAGACTAGACTAGACATTATGAATGTTGAGTGTATGGTTGCAAGATTTTAGGCTGATCCAAAAGAATCACATGTAACTACTGTCAAGAGAATTTTTAGATATCTGAAAGGAACAATTGACTTTGTACTTTGGTATCCAAAGGATGATGATCTCACTTTATGTGCATATACTGATGTGGATTGGGATGGTGATGTAGATGATAGGAAAAGTACTAGTGGTGGTGATTTCTTCCTAGGGAAGAAGCTAGTATCTTGGTTAAGTAAAAAACAAAACTCAATTTCTCTATCTACTGTTGAAGTAGAATACATTGCTACTGCCAATAATTGTACTCAAGTGATGTGGATGAAATAGATGCTAAGAGATATTAGGGTGGCATATGAAGAGCCTATTTCTATATACTGTGACAACTCAAGTGCAATAAATATCTCAAGGAATCCAGTGCTACACTCTAATACTAAACATATATCAATTAAATTTCATTTCTTGAGGGAGAAATTGAATGAGAAAGAAGTTAGACTGGAGTATGTGCCTACCAAAGAATAGGTTCCAGATATATTTACTAAGCCATTGTCGAAGGATACTTTTGAGTATCTCAGAGGAATGCTATGGGTAATCACTCCTCCTGATAAAAACTAAAAGATGCATTTTCTTGCATCAATCTGTGAACTTCATTGCTATATTCTAATCCAAATTGGCATTTTTGTGGCTACTACTCGGGGGAAGTAATCAAATGTGTAGATATGTGGTTAAGAGCGTGTATATGGAAAGGTCACTATTACCTTTTCCATTGATGTCAAAGGGGGAGAAGTGTAATGTGAAAAATCCTTTCAAGAAGAGAAGTACAGTAGAAGTCAGTGTATTAGGTTGATGGTATTTTTCACATGTGTTGTCATCAATGCCAAAGGGGGAGATTGTTGGATGTTGTGGATGTGTTGCTGATATGTGGTTGTCATTGATGTCAACACTATTAGCATTTGGTGTATTAGAGGTTGTATTTGTCGAGGATATTGAGAAAATTGTAAAAGAAAGTGTTCTACATTCCTAGTGGAACTGTGTAGATCATAAAGGTTTTTTTTCTCTACATTGAAGATCAGTTTGTGTGGATCAAAGGGCTTATTGTTGAGTATATCTAGATCATATACTAGAAGTTTTAGAGGTCCGCGTGAAGTTTTGAGTATGTTGTGGCCTGACAGTGTTTATGTGGTCTCTATCAGTGTTCGTGAATGAAGTTTGTGTGATTTTGTTGATTTTAGTTGTTATGGATGCTTCTCTATTGTTTCTTTGTGTTCTTGGATGCTTCTAGATCATGCTCTATCTCTGTGGTATGTCCACATTGATCGGTGTACTCATTGTCAAATATTTTTCTCTATATGTTCAATTTTTCATGTTCTTGGCCGACATGATGGTGGTAGTGTGTTGTGGATCTTTGAGGAGGAATTAATTGAAGCATTTTTGTGTTACAAATATCAATTTGAGTCTCCACTTTGTTGTGGCCAACCTTGATGGATATGCACTAAAAATTTAATTAAAAATTTAGGTTGACATTGCAAATATATTTTATTTTTCTTGGTTGACTAAGATGCGATGAAATCTCATGTAGCGGATATATAAGAGTGATTGTTTCATTGGTGAAGAGAAGAAAAGAAGGTGCTCCTATGCATATGTGCGAATATCTTTCGGTTGCAAAGCAGAGTGTGAAGGAAATTATGCAAAGTGTGAAGAAGTGTTGAGCTTAATTGGAACTATAATCAGGCTTGTGCATAAGCTATTTTCTCAGTTCATACCCTTTGGATTTTTAATCCTATTATGTTGTGGAGTGAGCCCCTTTTGTATTTGAGAAGTGAGCTCTAGGCAGTGTGCCTAAATGCATGTGCATTCCCCTTATTATTTTTCATTATACTTTTAGTAGAGTATAATCTTGTGGACTAACATCCACCATGGTTTTTCCCCTAACACGGTTTCCACGTAAAAAAAAATCTTGGTGTTATTTGTCTCTCTGATGTGTTAATTGCTTGTGGTTAATTGCTTATTCATCAAATCTAAGATTAAAGTTAAGATAAGTAAGAAAAGTTTTAATTTCTATGACAACTGATTCCCCCTCTCTCAGTTGTCTGTCCTTGTTTTGCCAACAATTTTAGACTCTTCTTTGAAACAAGGTGTAAAATCTAATGGTCCCTAATCATCATCTAAATATTTCATCATGGTTTCTACTTTTGAAGTTGGAATCAAAGTATTAAGAGATTTTGGAAGTATTATGTTTGGCCTCAACTTATAACTTTCTTCATCTTCTTTAACCATGTATATCTTGTTATATATTCATACTTCATCTCACGGTGGAGAGCAGATGGGAATCCCTTGATGGCATGAATCCATCATCTACCTAGGAGAAGATTGTATTAAAGAGGTCTTGGCATAACATAGATAGGTGTTTGTAAAGTCACACGTCCTACCTTGATTGGGAATCGGATCACTCCTAATGGTTGCTCGTTAAAATTATCAAAACCATGAATTGAACAGTCATTAGGTTCTATTTAAGATTCTTATCCACACCAATCTTATCTAGAAGATCAATGCTACAAACATTAAGACCCACTCCATTGCCTATGAGAGTACACTTAAATCCAATTTCATTAATGATAACTTTTATCATTAAGGCTTCATTTTTATTTTGAGTCTCAAGCAAGGGTAATTCATATTGAGGGAATGTAATTGTAGACACTTAAAAATGTCCTGAATGATATCAGGCACTCGAATCAGGTATACTAACATCGCTTCATCCTCAAACCCATCCTCTTTTTGCTTAATTAATTAAATTCACCTAGCTATTTAATTAATTATGTCATTTTCATCTATTAACCTAATTAATCTAATTGGGTTAATTCACCCCCTTTTAGGCTAACATTTCATCTTGTTAAATTAAATAAATTGAATTATTTAATTTAACCCCTAAAGTCTTCTTATTTAATTAAATAACCAAATGTTATTTAATTAATTATCATATCAGCTTTTCCCCTTTTCATTAAATCACTTCATTTAATGAATATCATCTAATTCCCTTAATTGTATAATTAAACCTTTATTTAATTATCAATTACTAATTAATCTAATTTACCCTCACTTGCAAAGGAATATTCCTCCTTTGCACATTCCTCCAAAAAGAATATTCCTATGGAATATTTCTTCCCCTTTTGCATAATTAAACTTTGTTTTAATTTGCTAAATATCTATTTCCCTCACCCATGAGAATATTCCAGGGAATATTCTCTCTCCTCCACTCATTTGAAAAAGGGAATATTCTGACAAGAATTCTTGTGCAAGTTAACTTATGAGTCTTCTTGTGCAAGTTAAAAGTGTGTTTCTTTGAAGGAATATTAACCCTTGATTAAAAGAGCATCTTTCATTCTCATCCATTGATGAGAATCCATGATCCATGTTTCATCTCTCCTCCATCTTTGACCATTGATTAACCTTTTTGATCTCAACCCTTCATTTCTCATTTTTCCTCCTATAAATAAGTCACTATTTGGAGACAAATGGATCCAGCTTTTTCAAAGCAAACTCATACTGTTGAAATCACTCACACTCACACTCATATTTAGAACATATTTAGTATCATTTTAGATTAATTACTTGTATTAATTAGCTTAGCTTCCATTAATCACTTCCATGATAACATAGATGCATACATTTAGTTTATTGGTACATTAGGGTTTTAATCTTTTTAACTTAAAATCCATTTAGATTAGCTTTGCATTCACATATACTGATCATTTTAACATAAATCATGTTAAAATAGCTTGCATCATGTTAGTTTAGCATTTAAATCATGTTTCATCACACATCTGACAACGGTTTCATCAGTTTTCTTCAATAAAATTGATTGAAACAAGCTCATTATCTAAGGGATTGGGAAAGGGTCACCGTTCCACATCAATGCAACACCACTCCCCCAATAGGATAAGTTTCAATGGATTAGAATAGGGGTATTGAAGCTTTCATAGTTTAATATGCTAATTTTTTAATGGATTCTTAGTTTAATGTGTATTTGAATGATCTCTATTGGGATTGATGTTTAGGGGCATGATTATGCTTCGTATCCTCATGGATCAAGTGTAATCAGCTCATACTAATTCGTAGTCCACATTTTGGTGCTAGAAAGAGGGCTTGAACTAATCAATCTGACAAGTTTCTTGTCAAAACTTTGTTTCCTTGTGGTTTTAGGTACAACAACACTACTGATTATCAAACAGTGCATTTGATGACGCGTCGCTATACAACGACACACTAGGATTTCAGTTCATCTATGCATAATTAATCTAGCGATGCTTATTTAATTTCGTCATCACATTTTAATTTAGCGATGCTAGTTTAATTTTTCAACGCGAAATAAATTTTCTTTTAGCAATGCATTTGATATGTCGACTCATTTGATGTCACTTTTTTTGTAGAGAACTGTTATTGATTTTTCAATACAGCAACGTACATTCAATACAACAATGATATTGATGGATTTCAGTGTCGTGAATTACTGGTAAATAGAAATTGAACCTATTTTTTGACATGTTCTTTAATTTTTTTCTTTATCTAATCATTAACATGGCTCTAACTTCTTGATTCTGGTTTTTATACTAACAGGTTTTGTAGGTTTAAAATATACCAATTTGAAGACAAGGAGCATTTTATCACTAATTGTATAATTGTAACAAGTTTTTCGACACTTTTGGGGAAATTATAACCCATTTAAGATTCTTTTTATTTGCACCTTTTAGGACCCAAACTAATTTTGAATTGGGTTTTAAAATGAACTTACCTTTGCTGTTAGGGTTAAAATTAACAAGTGTTTTTCAAGTCTTGTGGTATACATTTTCATCATTGAATGTGTATGCTCTTCTCTCACACCACTCGACAATCTTGAGAATCACAAGCATTCATTTAACATTTTGTATAACCACCCACATATTTTGATTTGGATTTAAAATGAACCCCATGCTAGTGTAAGGAAAAGGTGTTGTGTATGATCTCTCCTTGTGTCATGCGATATGAGAGATCAAAAAACAAATGTATTTCCTTGCTTTTGTATACCTTTAGAGGGCCTTCCACCCCACTTTGAAATGTGGGAACGACCCAAGTGGTAATGAGCTAAAGCCAAGCTCTTTCGAACAACTATATAAAAAATGTGTTTTTGATGAAAGTCATAAGCAACAAGTGCGGATATGTCATACTGACAAGTTCCACCCCTAGTTTCCATGTGACACATCAAAATCCTTTCTTAGGAAAGGATTGGGAGGCCTCTTGATTGAAATAATCTTGATCTAATCTTGCCGCGTGTGTGGCCACCTTGAACGAAAGTCCTTACTAAGAACCAATTGTTTGGAAGCCAAAAAACCTTTATGCTTGTTGGTGTAGAAACGATCATTCTGAAGCCGCCCCACATTTTACTATTCATTGTAGAAAAAAAAAAGATCCTTTGGATCTATAGATCTTAAGGATTTGAGATTTGGTGGTCCTGAGAAGTGTGTGTCATGGAGGGGGTTGTTCCACCAAATCTCTAGTTGTTCACATTGTCTTAGTGTTTGGAGAAATCCAAGTGGGGATTCAACAAGTAGTATCTTCTAAACCTAGGATGGTAAATGCTTGTGAGTCAATTCAATACTTTGCTTGGTTCCAAAACATTGCAAACCAACATCAACAAAGTCTTTTCAAAATTTTAAACCCTTTGGTCTAAGTATGGATACCGTTTGACAAAACCTTGATATTAATGCTTGTCCTAAGAATTTATTCTTAGAGATATCTAAGTATTTTGGTTTATATCTCAATCCATACTTCCTAAAGCTAACATAGGAAACTATGGCTTCAACCTCATGATGTTCACAAAATGGACCTTGTGAAATTTATGATGTTTTTGGCATAGACATTTAGTTTGAAACTTAATCAAGACAATTTTTTTTGGTAAAAAGAAACTAATTTAAGCAAGATAACCTGAAAAATTGAACCCCATATGACCATTTGGCGTCCAATCACTTTGAATGAACACCCTAACCTTATGCCCACTATCATACAAGGAAAACATTTTCAAACATTGAATCCAAATTCTATTGTCAAAATCATTGGGTCTTATTTCCAAAATCATTTGAATTATATTTTACCAAAATAATTGAGTCCTTAGGGTTTGATCACTTTAGAGGTATAGCATGTTTCTCACCACCTTGGTCTTGGAAAACAAAGGTTCACTCTAGGTCAACATTGGGTCAAACATTTTCATCCACCCCTTTATCAAAATCCAAACTTCACTTCACTAAACTTTGCAAAAATTTTGAATACACCAACACCTTTTGAATTAAACATCTATCAAACCAACCCATAACTTAGCTAATTTGTATGTGAAATGAATCATTTTACATACACTTATTTAAGTTAGTTATCATCTTTTAAATAGTTTATCTTGAAGGTCACGAGTCTACCCTAAAGATTTACAGGTTCATAAACATCCTTTATCCAAACATCAAACATCAAACTCTTAAGTCAAAAGTGTTATCCCAAAAAAATTACAAATATCACTTCCCACATCATTCATCTTCTCATCTCCCATTGTAATCATTGCTCCAAAAATTCTTAGAGCATCCCTTTTAACTAGATTTGAGTCAGCTAGAGAGTTCAAACATTACAAATCTCAACACAACTCTCCCATAGGTGACCCAAAATTTATGGTAAAGATAAGATCACAACACAAGAGAATAATTGAGAAAACCAAAGTCACATTCACCTCAAGTGATCCAAATACTCAAGAATTTGATCTGAGAAGTCAAGTTACCCCATCACAACAACCCTTGTTTCCATCAAGGTCGTATGAGATAGAAGATGCCATAAACAATCCATTCAAACTTACTAGGAAATCATGGAACATCAAGCCTTAGAAAATGTGGCTCCAATTTCCCCATCTTTTGTTGCACAATCATTGACAAAAGGCTTGACTTCATCTATGATTCAACCAACTCCATCTCTTGTGCCAAGTCAATCCTTAACATCTATTCTTGCAACTTGACTAGGAACCAACATCTATTTTGAGCGCAATCATCTTCATCCATCATCACAAATACCCTAAGTATGCCTAATGATATGCAAGGTAATGTGAACCAAGTGCCTCAAGTAGGACAACAAGGGAAAGTTAACACTCCCAGGAAAATTCAACCCTTGACAAGTGGTTCTAGCAATCCAATTGACACATCGAAACAAGTGGTTACCCAAGCTACTCAAGTCAATCCACCATCTACATCAAACCCATCTATCATCAACCCAAATAAAAATAACACCTCAGTTATGAATCCCATCAACCAAGGTAATACCTTGGTCACACCCCAAATACAACAAGGGAACCCCTACCCATCGGTCTAGGGAACCCTTTCAATTAGTTACAAGGTCTGAATGTACCATTACCATCACAATACTCAGTGGCACCAACATCACCTTTCCCCTTGGTCCCCCACATCATGAAAAATCAAATGGGACCTCAAACTTGCATTCCTCCACCTCAATCCACCACCTACAAGGAATGTTAAACCAATGGAACCCCCAACCTCTCATCAGCAACCCACAACCCACACAAAACATAAACACCCAAACCCATTGTAGATGTCCCAACAACCAACTCATCCTACATTGCAAGCACATGCTCTAGCTTGAAAGAAAACACAATAGGCTTATCAACAAGCATTACAAAAACAACAACAACAACAAGTAGCCATAGAAACACAACAAAAACAACAAGCAGTCTTAGTAGCACAACAACAATAGAAATAACACCAAGCAGCCTTAGTAGCACAACAACAATAGTAACAAGCAACCCTAGTAGCATAACAACAATAATGACAACAAGTAGCCTTAGTAGCACAACAACAACAACAACAACAACAATAAGCAACCTTAGTAGCACAACAATAGCAACAACAACAACAACTACATCAAGTGGCTTTAGCAGAACAACAAGCAACTTTAGTAGCTCAACAACAGTAGCAAGCCCAATAGCAACATAAATCTCAACAATATTCCCAACAACAATAGGGTTTATACTATAACCCTCAACAAAAAATCATCAACCTGAATATGTTAGGAACATATACATCAACACCTCAATCACCTTCACAAAATCCTACACCACCATACACACCATACAACACCTCATCATATCAGAATCCCACATACACTTCATCCACCATCCCATAATACACAACATATGTTCCTCTACTAAGTCCACAAGACAATATGACATCACAAGTTATCACAAGAAATGCAGGATATTTGGATGGGAAAGACAAAGAAGTCTCATACACAAAACTTATGTCCATATGATCCATTCGATCGAAACATTGCAATGGTATTGATCCCTCCCAATTTTGAAATCCCCAAATTTGATAAATAAAAAGGGAAGAGGAAGTCATGTGGACTATATCAAAGAGTTTAACGTCATGTGTATGGAGGTTGCCTATAATGAGTCTTATTTGATGTGCCTCTTCCCACAAAGTTTAACAAGTCCTGTCATGGATTGGTTTTCTCAATTGCCTCCAGGTATAAAAAATTTCCAAGAAATCATTGAAAAATTCATAGATAACTTCTCCTTTAATCTTGACATAGATGTAAGCCTAGAAGAATTATATGCTCTCAAACAAAGAAAAGGAGAATCTTTCACCAATTTCTTGCAACGATGGAGACAAAGAGCTAGTAATAGCAAGTGGCCAATTCCTAATGAACACCAAGTGGGGATCATCATAGCAAATTTAGATCCAGGTCTATCCTTCCACTTGAAGATGAAGTGCATTACTACCTATGATGACCTTGTCCCTAAGGCCCTTGACATTAAGTGAGCCCTAATCTCATAGGGAAACACACAAGTGTATAAAGACAACTAACCATCTAATAGTTTGAATGACAAGCCCTACTATTGGGCCAAGAACAAGAATGTTACTAGTGATGGTTTGGTGATCCAAAGGTGGTATTAATTGCTCCTAGGAAAGTAAACACCAAAACCATGAATACACAACAACCATACATGTCACTTTCAAACAATCAAACAACAATCAATGCTACAAACACTCAACATGGACCACAAAGAACAAATAGTGCTCCCAAGCAACAATTCACTCCCTTAGGGGAACCTATGGAGGATGTGTTGAAGTAGTTGATATAGTCTAATCTTGTCACACTCCCAGATTTCTCAAACTATCAAGAGCCACAAGTCAAACCTCATAGCTATAGAGATTATCATTTTTGTGAATTTCACTTATACAAAGGACATAACACACAAGTTTTTTATAATCAAACATCTAATAGAAGATCTTATTGAACAAGGAGACATTTATGTTAATCAAAAATTTGGGAATGAAAATCTGAAAATTTACACAAATCCTATGCCTGATCATAGAAAAGAAAAAAATTTAGGAAAGGCATCAACCTCAAAAAATTTAAACAATACCCATGATACCATGGTGGGACATATTTATTCATCACAAAATGAGGAATCAAAAAAGCATCAATATACTATTTTAAAACAAAGTCTAAAACCATCAACAGTGTTTAGCAATATTTTATACTGTAATTACATCAAGTGGATATCAAATTGTGATATCTCTCCCACATATGACTCAATGATTGGGCATGTTGAAGAAATTCCAAATGAGCCAGAAATATCCTTTTTTGCGCCCATACCTACTGATTACTATGAAGAGTCTTTTACTGATGATCTATCATCCACCCAAGGATCATGTCAAAAATAAGCTCTTGAGGATAACAAAAGTTACTTCAAATCAAGTCAAGATCAAGAACCCCCATCCTCAAAGTTTCACAAAGAGCTAAGGGACATCTTCCAAACCATTTTAAACTCTAAATATGTCCTTGATATCACTCTTGAGATGTTTCTTTCTAATGGACACATAGATGTTCTTCATCCAAAACAAGAGTCTCCCACTCTTGATATTTCCACACAAGAGCAAGAAATAGTTGAGATTCTTGATTCTTACAGTGATTGTGCATCTTCAACATCTTTTGAGTCAACATCAACATCTTTTAAAGTAGTATCAACAGATAACAATGTCATAGAATTAGAGAAAATAGTTCATATTCCTAAATAGAAGGAACCCATAGCAATATCATGTGTTCATCACAAGTCATATTCAGTGGCTATGGATCAAAGGATACATTATCAAGGCAAGGGATTAGGTATTGATAATACCTTCACAACGTCGGGGGAAATATTGTCTACCACAAACATCAACATATGGGTCATGAAGGATCCTTATGATGAAAATACTATCAATGCTACAACTAGTTGTATCATGAGTTGGCATTCACCCATCATCTCATATGAAAATTGAGACCAACATTAAAAGAAGAACTCCTATCAAATAAAGGAGAATATCATCAAAGGAAATGAAGCGATAAAGCAAAAGGGACACATCAAATACAAATGGATACCAAAGAAAAATAAATAAAATCATCCCTCAAAAACTCCATTAGTCAAAGAAACTATGGGGAAAAATCAAAAGGGAAAATATATCCATCAAAAGAGTCCTCAAATACAAAAGTAGACTTCTCAAGCAAGGAACAAAGTATATCCAATGCTTGGTCCTAATTCCATGAAAAACTCCATCCCCACCCATCATTGCTCATCTTCCCAAGTTTGGAGAGTCAAAGGTTCCAAACTATTGACTAATCCATCTCATATTCCTTCATACATGTCGTCGTCCACTCCATTCATGATATCCAATTCTCGCATTGACCATGCATTGGCAACTACCCTTCATTGTAAGGATTCTGAAGGCACTTTATCGTGATGTGTGCACATAGGCAAGGTTAATTCCGGTATCCACAAGGCAGATCAAAATTCTTCAAGATTGCATTCAAGTGCTTGTATCTTAGCAAACCAGCTTCTTCAAGAAGGATATCGATGGCACATTATGACAGTCGCCTCTAGATCAGTACCACTAGGTGGTTCAACATGAAAGTAAAACTTCCAAAAAATCAAAACATCAAGAAAATAGTAAAAATAAAAATCGTCCTCCAGTGAAAACCACTGCGATGGTGCTTTGGGAAAGTACTATGATGAATACCTAGAAAATAGATGTCATGAGTAGAATCTAACGTCTATATGATCCTTATTAGAAAGAAGCATCTCATCCTTGTCATGATAAATCCAAGGTTCACTCCATCCATCCAATCCATATTTATCCAAATATTCCACTTTATCTTGATCTTGACAAAGATTTAGCGTATACTTCAACTCTACTCATGGAAAACTTTTGGAAAATTCTTTACCATTTTATCTCATGAAGTCCCATAGCCCATATCTAGCATGATAAAACTCTGTCAAACTCTTCACATATACATTACCTATCTTGGTTATCCATTGCATTATGAAGAATTGCTAGACACTGGGGGCAGGTTATTGCACTCTTATTTTCAAATAACTCTTGATCCATGTCTTTTATCTCACAATGTGACATCGAAATCATGATCTAGGTATCATTTACCTCAAAATATCATAAAAAATCCCAAAAAAAATTGTAAAACTTCATCAAAATCCAAAAACATCCAAATCCTGTATAGCGAAAATCCAAAATTATTTAGAAAATTATAAAGTCAAAATCCCAAACATCCAAAACACATCAAAATCCCTAAAAAGGTCAAACATCGAAAATCCAAAAATAGTACCCTATTGAACTACGAGTCTCTAAGCTTGAACGTAGACAAGGCCATTATTGATGTTCCCTTGAGACACCCTAAGTCAGTCCTTTAGGAGTTTGTCATAATAAATTGGCATTCCATCAATTGTTAATATCTCATTTGTTAATAAGTCGTGTCATTCGAACTACGTGTTCTCTACGTGTATAACGTAGGCAAGGCTAATCTTTGATCAGCCCCTGAGGCCCCTTAGGATAGGTCTTTTAGGTTAGGTTCTTAGTTGAAACTTGGAAAATCCCAAAACATCCAAAAATATTAGAAAACATTCAAAATACCTAAACAACATCAAAAATCTCGAAAAACCCTAAACAACCTCAAAAAAATAAAAAAACCAAAACATTCACATAAAATTTCAAAAATTTCAAAAATAGCCACAAAACATTTCAAAACACCAAAAACATTGAAATATTTCAAAAAATCCAAAACCATCCATCCCTTTTTGCATTCACCCATAATAAACCTTCACGCATAATAAATTGATCGTCACCTTTGACCTTTGGCAAAACAAGCAGAAAACAAGTATCACAAGTCATAAAGTGAGAATCTAAGTGTCAAAATCTAATGTCTAAATCATAGGTAAACGAGTCAGTGAAGTTTGTATTAACGGCTTATCATAAACCTTATCCCAATCAAACCATCCGATTAACATGTCCTAGGATGAATCCTTCCTGCGATAGGCATCAGTATTAGAAATCACCTTAGCTATATTAAACTAGCAAGAGATATAGATAACATTGAACATTTGTCTTTGGTCTTTTCTTACGATTTATATTAATGATCCATTATGAGGACCTCTCAATGATGTCTCGATGATCTAGAGAGAAATGAATGGGGCATCAATCATTATCTTTTGTTTGTTGTGCTTGTAGATATTCTTGTAAAATAATCTTGGCGCATACTTGCTTACTTGTGTGTAGGGAGGTCATTTGGAATAGATTGTTGACTATTGTGTATGCTTTGGTCCAATGTATTTTGAACTACTAAACTACGCTCCGATGAGGTTTCTGTATGTCAAGAGGTGAACAAGAACTATCCTATCTATTTATAGAGTCAAAGTCCATTACACTAGATACAACGCCATCTTGGTAATCAATACCTTGATGCATCGTGTTTATGTGTTATATCAAACAATAAAAAATGATGAAAAATCCCAATCCCAAGATATGAGAAAATCATCATCATCATGCATTTCTCATCACCATATCTAACAAAGTCTTGGTGGATCATAGACTTGTTGGATCAATCATTAAAATCAATGGTCAAATTAATCATCTTATTTCTTCTATCTTCTTTCCACACTAATCGAGTATCATGACAATCAACAAAAACATCATCAATGCATCCATCTTGCATCCACAAATCATTAGCATACATACATCTTGCATCATCACATCATATCATAATAAAAGAAAACATAATCCATTGCATTATCATTCATTGCATCCATATGCATACATCATCACATCATAATTTGCATAGAAAAAGAACAAAAAAGGAAATGCATCTATATCATTTGCATAAGCATGAACATTTCCATATCCATCCCATAACATATCATAAAAAGATACTAAAAAAAATAACATGTTTGTTGCATATCATCACATCATCACATCACATATCGCACAAATAAAAGAGGTGCATCCCTACATAAGCATATAACATCACATCACATGAATCCATACATTCACAAAATAAAGAGAACATCACATCATATCGAATCCATATCATCTCATATATATCAAAAATGGTGAATGTCATGGTACAATATCTAAATCAATGTATGTATATCAGATCAAAAATACAATATCCACAAGGCTATACAAAAGGAGCTTGTGAATGAATATTTGTGTTCATAATCGGCCGAGCAATCAAAAAAGTGTCTACATAGGTAGGCTAGCCTTGGTGGCTGCTAGACTCACCCCTAACTGAAGGCTAATTGTCATCTCTAGGTGGTGCTCTACTTCGTTGGGAATAATTAGGTTGTCTCATCGCCTGAGGAACATTACAGTGATAGTGCATGCGGTAGTATGCAGCCTCGGTCACTACCTCTCTGTACACCCGTGCATAAACTATCTACCCCTATGATACAATTGTCATCGCCTCAAGTTGTTGTCTTTTCCCAATCTCCTGGGCTAGTTGTAGGTCTCGTTTTTGTCACAACTGAACCTCATGGTCTCTCGAAGTAGTCATGGCCTACAACTACTACTATAGTTGATCCCTTTGTGTCTGCATCTAGTCTCTCTCAGCAGTGAGAGCCTGAATCTATGCCTATGCTTGTGCATCTAGTTGGACAGGTGGAGGAGGCAGTGGTACCCTCAAAACCTATCCAACATGTTTCCCATCATGCTTCCCATCTTGATGCCCCTAATCTGGCTACTGTTGGTGTCCATCACCTAGCCCCTGTACCCTGTATTGATCCTATGCCCCATGTTGATCCTATCCTTGGCCACCATCCCTTCCACCATCCCTGCCTCAGCCCCTACCTCTGCTTGGGTATCCCCTCACTAGATCTATCAAGCGTGTTGGTGGCCTAAACCATGCATCATAGGCCAGTGTCATTCCTACATCTAGGACACCCTGATCATATGCCCATAGCTATGGGATGAGCACTCGAAACTCATTGATCACCACAATGGGATGAATAATGGATCCCCACTAAACCTCTCTCTATGACCTATGATGGTCACTGCAATCATCATTTAATTATAAATTTCAATTCAAGGTGGTGACCATAGTGATATGCAAGAGGGAGAAGAAATCATTTGCATGACATTCTTTTTCTACAAACAAAATTGAAAAGTAATGTATGAAAGAAAATTGTTGGAATCAAATATAATCTAAGAGTTTGTAAATGAAATGTTGAAATCACATTAATCCTAAGAGCTTATAAATAAAATGTTGAAATCAAATCTATCCTAAGAGACTTGTAAAGGAAAATATTAGAAATGTAAATAACAAAGAATGAAAAGATTGCTGAAAAATAAACTATGAAATGAAAACTACAAACAACTACACTACTGCTGTAAAAAAATGAGCTCTATTATTTTATAAAACTCTTCCCCATTTGATTCCTTGATTACAATCAATTTATATAATTCTGAAAGATGATTCTTATAGTTGTGTAACGACTTACTAGAAGATAGGAACATGTATTGAGGGAAAAAGATAATTCTTTTATTCATCTTGGTGAGTCAATCTTCTTTAGTCGTCCAAAATTAATTATTCCTATTTTTTAGCCCTTTAACAAGCTCCAAAAAGGTGTTTGAGAGCTAAAAAAATCATGAATTTAACCTATGTATCATTAAAACTCATAAAACAACTCCTATATGCTTGCAAAAATGTTCAAACTGCATAAAACTATCTCCTCGATATGCTCCATTTGTTTACACAACCCAATAACCTATCCTAGATGCTTTGAATTTCCCCTAAATATTCTCAACTGTTGTCCCTTAACTACTCATAAAAGTTGAAATTTCTCAACCTCTTCATAAATGCTATCATACTTATCCTTCACTTAGATCTTTCTTTAGCTCCAAAAATTTCAGAGCATAAAAACAAAGTTCTTGAGCATTGGATTGGTGAAGTTTTCTATCAAACTACAAACTGGGTTTTCATGAAATTTCATGAGTTTTTTTGTTTTTTTGTCTCCTAATTTTTATCCAATAATCTTAAGAACCCAAATCATAATTTTCAAGATATGATGAAATTTTGACTACTCCAACTGAGAATCTCTTAATTTCCTCATAATGCTCAGTCTTGATAAACTTGATAATTAAGTAAAATACATGTTTTTATTTGGCTAATTGATGAGATATTTTTTTGTCTTATCATCTCTCCCACACCTAAAATGTTGCAGGTCCTCTTGTAACTTATAGTGAGTTTTGAGAGCCAATTTTTTCACTTTTATTGCAATTACTTTGAAGATTTTCTGAGAGGTGCACTGAAGATGCTTATAAATATATTCTAAGTTATTCTGGAGCTATCTAAAGCTTGTTGTCTTTTCTTCATGGTTGGTTGTCAAAATAAATCTACAAAAGCTCTTGGGAGTAGAAACTTTTATAACGAAATGCATGTTTTTGAGCTTTCGAGAAGATATAGCATGTATAAAACACTTATTTGTAGAAAAGAAACCTACTATATCCTACTCTACTTATTGATGTAGAGATAGATTACACAAAACAATTAATTGGTTGTAGAAAATAACATCATTTTCTCAAAGGATGGATCCATGTATTCAACTTTTTGAAAGAAGAGGAAAATTATGAGAAGAAAATGGCTAAATATTTGAACTCTGATGCTCCTCCTTCCTTTGAAATGGCAGTCTTCTCCATAATTATTTATTCTAGTAAATGCATGGGCTAATTGGAAAGATCTTGCAATCCTTCCTCACATTTTGTTGCATGCATGACTAGATGCAACTCCTTGTCCTTCAAATATCTGATTGGGCATCCCTCTTTGAACTTTGAAGGTGTCCAAACAATAATATTTTGCTTGTTGGGGCTTGAAGTCATGGTCCTCTAGTTGAGGATATTTCACAAAAGCACCTTTGCATGCAATAACCTTTTCCTTTGGATCTGTTATTTTGGGGAGGTTTATAAAATAATAAAATAGAGAATTTCTAAAATATTAAACCTAAAAATCTTGCAAAACTAATTTTTCTTTTGATATGTTGTCACCAGATCAACAACAACTCCTTAATGACACCTTTCCCTGACAACGACGCCAAAAATGATAAAGGCCACTACAATCCTCATCATTTAATTATAAATGACAATCAAGGGCGGTGTTCATAGCGATATGCAAGAGGGAGAAGAAAACATTTGCATGACATTTTTTTTCAACAAACAAAATTGAAAAACAATGCATAAAAGAAATTGTTGGAATCAAATCTACTTTAAAATTTTGTAAATGAAATGGTGAAATCAAATCTATCCTAAGAGCTTGTAAATGAAATGTTGGAATCAAATATATCCTAAGAGACTTGTAAAGGGAAATATTGGAAATGTAAATAACAAGGAATGAAAATATTGCTGAAAAATAAACTATGAAATGAAAACTACAAACAACTACACTACTGTTGCTAAAATCTTATCTTTATTATTTTATAAAACTCTTCCCCATTTGATTTCTTGATTATAATCAATTTATAGAATTCTGAAAGACGAGTATTATAGCTGTACAACAACTTGCAAGAAGATAAGAACATGTGTTGAGGGAAAAAGATAAGTCTTTTCTTCATCTTGCTAAGTCAATTTTTTTTTGTTGTTCAAAACAAATATGCCTATTTTTTAGCCCTTTAACAAGCTCCAAAAAGGTGTTAGAGAGCTAAAAAAGTCATTTCTTTAGCTTATGTGTCATTAAAGCTCATAAAACAACTCCTAGATGTTTGCAAAAAGGTTCAAACTGCCCAAAACTATCTCTTAGATATGCTTCATTTTTTTGCACAACCCAACAACCTGTCTTAGATGTTTTGAATTAACCCCTAGATGCTCTCAATTGTTGTCCCTTAGCTGCTCATAAAATCCCAAATTGTTCAACCTCTTCATAAATTCTATCATACTTATCCTTCACTTAGATCTTTTTTAGCTCCAAAACTTCTAGAGCATGAAAGCAAAGTTTCAGAGCATCAGACTGGTGAAGTTTTCTATCAAGCCACAAACTAGGTTTTTATGAAATTTAATGGGTTTTTTTCTCTTATTGTCTTTTAATTTTATCCAAAAATCTTAAAAACCCATATCATAATTTTTAAGATATGATGAAATTTTGACTACTCCAACTGAAAATCTCTTACTTTCATCATTATGCTCAGTCTTGATAAACTTTATAATTAAGCAAAATACATGTTTTTATTTGGCTAATAGATGAGAAATTTTTTTGTCTCTTCAACTTGGAAAATATAATAGTATAATCATTGGTTGGTACATCTTGTACCTCCCCAAACTATTGAGTAACATTGTCTGAGAGATATCGCTCAATAATGTTGTGCTCTTGGCCCTGTATGTATCGAGTCTATTAGGAAAAATCCAGCTACTGGTGATCATCATACCACCATGGATGTTGTAGCCACGACCTCCATCTAAATATTGTCATGTCATTAATGACATGATGCACATACGCTAAACCTGTGGGGCTTGTGTGTTGTAAAGTCATCGAAACCATGTTCTGGAAGACGACAGGCTCATCCTCATGAATATCAATGAGAACAACCAAGGGCCTCAACACTGCAATGTGCTCATATGCCCATATGTGCAGTAAGGTCACTCCTGCCCCGATGCTCTTTCCCTCTCGGTAGATGGCCTTATGCATATCATGGTACAAAGATGCAAGGAGAACTATACCCCAGGCATACATGATGTCTCTCCTAATCATACCCTTCCATGCTAACCCCCATCCGGGATTGAAATCTTTGCTCTGTCGATTTGGGGCAACAACACCACAAATTAGGGTTGCAACAAACACTCTGAAGGTGTCGACCTAACCTTGGTAGAAATCTAGATCAATCTAGGAGTTGATAAGAATAAATAAATGTCTATGTTAAAGAGAGAGACATGCGTCTCTCCTAGTATTTGAGTCATAAATGGCACACTCACCATGAATAGGAAAACACAGAATGCACCACACATCCTCAAGTATGATGGTCGCCTCCCCAATAGGCAAGTGAAAAGAAGAGGTCTTGTTGTGCCACCTCTCGGCTAGCGCTATCATCAAAGTAAGATGGGTCCCGATCTCGAGGATGAAAGCAACAAAGCCTAACCCTAGCCTCTCTAGCCACTCCACCTCCAAATCATCAAAGTCTCTAGTTGTAGAAAAAAATTCATATCTTTGCTCTCAGGACATCAGTGGTGGAGGATCCTCCTGCACACATCACACACACAACATCAATTTATCAAAAAATTCAAAAAATTGATCAAAATTTAAGACTACACCCAATCCATCAATCGCATCACTGAAATCAATAGCACCATTGATTTTGTGGTGCGTTTCTATATCAATTTTAGGGGTGTGTCACCAATTTGGTGACACACGTTGTTATGCTCAATAGTGAATCGGTATTGTCATGTGTCACAATGTTAAAATATTGGGGTGCATTGACATTTGAAACATGCATTTCCCATTGCTTTCTAGCATCATTGAACTTAAAAATCCCATGCATCACTATATTACCCCAACGACCCTATAGTCATATGTTGCTGAAACAAAAAATTGGGGTGCAGTGCTAAATAGAGCATGCATCGCTAAAAAATCAATAGCGACACTTTTGACACTTCAAAAGTGCTACAATATAATGATTCTTTTGACACTTCAAAAGCATCGCTATATAGTGATGCGCCTATTGACCTAACTTTGACAACCTATTAAATGCTTTTAAAAACAAAAATCAATAGAAGTTTTGATTCACATACCTGGGATCCTGCGTCTGCTTGCCGCTGATACTCTCGAACTCGGTCAGAAAGGTGAATAGGGAGTGCATGATGAGCCATTTCGTTAGGATGTCAGAGCTCAAGATGCAAAAATCTCTAAGGTGTGAATACACAAATGAATTGAAAGTGACCCTTCCTCACCTATTTAAGCCTAAAAGTTAGGGTTTTTTGCCCTAATTTCAGCCAAATGCTAGGGTTTTTTCACCAATTTCACCAATCTTTCCAAACTAAAGCTTATTTTGCATCATTTTATGCATTTATGGCATTTTTTTTGCATCTCAAAGCCTTTTCGAACCCTTGAGGTAGTATTTTACCTTTTTTGAGAAATCAACCCAAAATTCAAAATTTTCGCCTGATTTCTTGAGGGGGTAGGAAACCAGCTTATTCCTTTTGTTGGGGCAACAATGGGGCATTAAAAAATTAGAAATTTTTTAATTTTCTTGATCTAAGCAACATTTTTTCAATTCGAAGGGTGTTAGTCTTTAAACCAACGTAACATGTACCTCGCTTCAAAGAGGGGAAAAATGTAGACACTTAAAAATGTCTTAAATGATATCAAGCACCCAAATATTAAATTCACCTAGCTATTTAATTAATTATTTCATTTTCATATATTAAACTACTTAATCTAATTGGGTTAATTCACCTCCTTTTAGGCTAACATTTCATCTTGTTAAATTAAATAAATTGAATTATTTAATTTTTAACCCCTAAAGTCTTCTTATTTAATTAAATATCATATCACCTTTCTCCCTTTTCATTAAATCACTTCAATTAATGAATATCATCTAATTCCCCTTAATTTTATAATTAAACCTTTATTTAATTATCAATTACTAATTAATCTAATTTCCCCCATTTGCAGAGGAATATTCCTAGGGAATATTCCTCCTTTGCACATTCCTCCATCCTTCCCCTTTTTCACAATTAAACTTTATTTTAATTTGCTAAATATCTATTTCCCTCACCCATGAGAATATTCCAAGGAATATTCTTTCTCCTCCACTCATTTGAAAAATGGAATATTCTTACAAGACTTCTTATGCAAGTTAAAAGTGTGTTTGTTTGAAGGAATATTAACCCTTGATTAAAAGAGCATCTTCCATTCTCATCCATTGATGAGAATCCATGATCCATGTTTCATCTCTCCTCCATCTTTGACCATTTATTAACCTTTTTGATATCAACCCTTCATTTCTCATTTGTCCTATAAGTAGGTCACTATTTGGAGACAAATGAATCCATCTTTTTCACTACAAACTCATGTTGTTGAAATCACTTACACTCACACTCATATTTAGCACATATTTAGTATCATTTTAGCTTAATTACTTGCATTAATTAGCTTAGCTTCCATTAATGGATTCCATGATAACATAAATGCATACATTTAGCTTATTGGTTAATTAGGGTTTTAATATTTTTAGCTTAAAATCCATTTAGATTAGCTTTGCACTCACACATCTTGATAATTTTAGCATAAATCATTTTAAAAATGCTTGCATCATGTTAGTTTAGCATTCAAATCATGTTTCATCACACATCTGACAATGGCTTCATCAGTTTTCTTCAATAAAATTGATTGAAACAAGCTCATTATCCAAGGGATTGGGAAAGGGTTTCCATTCCACGTCAACGTGACACCACTCCCTTAATAGGATAAGTTTCAATGGATTAGAATAGGGGTTTTGAAGCTTTCATAGTTTAATATGTTAAGTTTTTAATGGATTCCTAGTTTAATGTTTATTTGAATGATCTCTATTTGGGATTGACATTTAGTGGCATGATTATGCTTTGTATCCTCATGGATCAAATGTAGTCAGCCCATACTAATCCATCATCCACAGTAATATCAAAGTTTGTCACTTGCATATAATAAGATAAAGTGGCTACATCATTCATTCTAATAAAGGGTGGGACATTGAAATCTTTTGCAAAACCTCTTGGAGCATCCTATGGTATGTAGTTGGTGTTTGAATCAAGTCTCAAAAGGAGATTTTTCTTGGAGTATTATGAAGTTTTTTAACAAGATAATACTCCTTACCAGTATGTTGAGGAAATATATGTGTGAGAAATTATGTGATAACTTAGTTGTTGCAACACATGCTTTACTAGTGAGTTGTTTTACAAAGTTAAAGAAATGGCCAGGGGGTTTAGCAGGTCTTATAATGAGAGGTGATCCAATTGTTACTTGTTCATTCATAGCCTCAACTAAGTTATCTACTTGTTGACAACTTTCTATTGAGGGGGGGTCTAATGTTAACTTAGCATCTTCATCTATGTCATCCATCTTATTGTCTTTTGAAAGAAATGTATCAATGATTTCATCCTCTTGTGCCACAATATCTTCCCAAGTAGGAGAGGTATTGGGAGAGAAACAAAAAATATTCTCATGACACTCCATAATTGAATCCTCTAACACCAAGATAATTTCTTTACAAGTAGGTGAGATATCAAGAGAATAACAACTATGATTGTCATGATTGTCCATGATTTCATCCTCTTGCACCAAAGTGTTCTCACAAGTAGGGAAAATTTTGGGAGGTGAATGAAGATTAAGCAAAGTGATATTAAGAAATGTGTCAATGATTTCATTTTCTTTTGTTAAGATACTCTCACAATTAGGATTGATAGTATGAGAATAGCTACCATAATTATCATGAGTATCAATTATTGCATTTTTTAGAATCTTAGAAGCCTTTGTGGACAATCTAGGTGAGATGAAGTCCCCAAGGGCATCATCTAACATGTTAAATGCATCACAACTAAAGGTATTGGTAGGTATATAATGCACTTGTGGAAAGAGATCTAACATGATCAAATCACTATACTTTCCCCAAGATTAATCATTAACTTTTAATTGAAATCTAGGTTTATGCATGTTAAGGAGAACTGGGACTAAAAAAAAGACTTACAAACTTATGACAAACATAGATCTAGAAATCAGATTCCATATTTGTAAATTAACATTAGGTATTAATTTGTTATGAATATCTCAAGCATATTTTTGAGGATTGGGATGCCCTAGGGCGTATATGTCCTACTAGGTATTTTTTTGAGATTTCAGTTTCAAAGGCACTAGTGATAGGAACTAATTGTGTGACAGCTTGAAAACCCAAATTTGGGATTAATTTTGATACTATTTTACGAGTTTCCAAATTTGCAATGTGTTGTAACAACCTAGGGTTTTGAATTTTTGCAAAAATAAAAACTAATTTTCCCAAATTATGCAATGCTTCAAAAAATGTAAATAATTGTCCTGTAGATCTAATAATTTTCGACACTGAAATGCAATAATTTTTCCCAATTTGTAACAAATTAAGCAAAATGACACCTTTCTTGCACATGCATAACACTTTTTCAAAATTTCAAATCAAACATTTGCAAGCAAAAATAGATTGAAAAAATACAAAGACAAAGACCTGTGCAAAAGTTTTTTGAGCCACCAATAGCAGGATAGAGGTTCCCAAGGGCATCCTAGTCCTAGAGAGGGTTCCAAAAAATTGAAATTTTGAATGTTTATTAGACTATGTAAGGATTTTGTATCTGTGTGCAAACAGGTCTAAAGCTGAGTATTTTTCCAAAATTTGTTCAATTTAAGACAATGCAACTCAAACACCAATGTGTAACAATGTTTGATCAGAAAGTGACAATTGTGTATACAATTTTGAATGTAGATCAGACCTAAATGACTGAAAGGAATCCTATTACAACCTATGATGCAATATGGAATGCAAATTTTTGAATTTTTGTCTTTTTATTTTTGCAAAAATGAAACCTTGAATGAACAATGATTAAACAATGCAATGCTAAACCTAGATCTAGGGTGAATTACTTCATATTTCAAAAGGTTTATTATGTCAAAATTCTAGGTTCACCAAAATGTAACAAAGAAAAAGGGAATCCTGAGTTTGATGTCTAAACCTAGGATTATTTTTTGTTCCTTTTTCAAAGGTACATTAGCATGCAAATTAGCAAGGTGAGTCAATCAGACCTGGATATACATCTTTTTGAGCCTTGGAAATGGATTGGAAGTGATTTTATTTGATTAACCTAATTACACTATATGCCCTAATATGAAAATTGCAAGATCCTGATTATTGACAGACTAGAACAAAGATTTGTAGGTAGATTTGAGAAGGGTAGAGAACTATGCACCTATCCTAAAAATTTGGATTCAATCATTGTAGGACATAGGCACCCAAGGGAATCCTAGTCCTTGTAGGGGTTTCCTGGTCTACTTTTGCAGTCCTCTGATGTCAAATCTAAGATTCCCATTTATGCTAGAAAACTTGTCAGATCACTGCCAGATAATTTTATAAGTGAGTTTTCATGAGCTGACAAGGTGTAGGGATTTTGAATGCAACAATGGGGAAATGATCTTCAAAATCCTTTCGATCCTCTCCAAACTTGAAACCACCCTTCAATGGCTTCCTTGAAAGAATGGAGTCATGCACATCACCTCAAGGTCTTGGATCTTGCTTGCTTGCTTGATTGGAATTACTTGGAGACCTACAACAAGGGTTAGCCTTCACAAACAATGATAACATAAACATGCATAAAATCACATAGGATTTGATATGATTCTTGGATCTTGAATTGTTGCAATAAAGCTCTAAAATATGCATGAATGGATGAAAAAACAAGCTAGGTAGTGAGTTTATATATAATTTAGCAGAGGAGGTAGGTGGAAAATCCAACCAATAGGAATCAACCACAAAATGTGGAGATGGGCCACAAAAAGTGGAGATGGACGACCAAAAGTGGAAAGTAGTTCCACCCTATAAGGAAGGGAACACCTCATCACTTATCTCCTAGTTATTAAATAAAAAAACCACTTTATTATCCTAAGCAAGCTTAATTAAGTGTAGGAAAAACCTAAGAATAAGGGAAGATAAATTGATAAAAACCTACAACAACACCTCCCCTTAAGCACAACTTAGGAGGATGTAAAAGATGATGGGTCTTGGAAAATGAGGCCATGTTAGGTACCCATGTGCAAATGCAATGCAAATAAATATCTCACAACTAGAGAAAAGGAAAAAAATCAATGGGACAAAACTCCTCACCAAAATAGAGATGAAAAGAAGAAAAGAGGGACTAAGTAGTCCCCCACATGGATGACACCAATCGCACCCCAATAAAAGCTTGAAAATGAAGGAACTTTCTCTCAATGAAGGGTTTGGTGAAGATGTTTGTAGTATGATCTGATGTCAAACAGTACTTGAGATCAATGATCTCACTATGAATCATCTCCCAGATGTAGTGCATGTGGATCTCAATGTGCTTGGTTTGTTGATGATGGACCATATTGTGAGAGATCTGAATTGCACTCTAGTTGTCATAATGGATGACTGTGGACTTCTGGAAGGGAATTCCAAACTCAGTGAGAATGTTTTGAAGCTAGATGGCCTTAGTAGCAGCATTAACTACTCCTCGATACTTAGCCTCTATAGATGAAAGAGCAATAGAAGATTGTTTCTTGCTCGAAAAACAAACTAGATCAAAATCGAGGGAGAAACAATATCTTGAAGTAGACTTGCGATCTTGAGAATTTCCTACCAAATATGAATTTGTGTGTCCCACCAAGTCAAAATCCATGCCTACTGCATAATGAATCCCATAATTGTGAGTACCCTTGATGTAGTGAAGAATCCGCTTAGCTGCTTTCCAGTGCATCTCATGTGGCTCCTGCATGAATCGAGAGACCATTCCTACTGCATATCAAATGTCAGGCCTCGTATGAGTCAAATAGATGAGACTACCAAAAAGATGTTGATACAAAGTGCTATCAACTAAGGGTGAAGAACACTTAGCCTCAATTTTGAGCCCTGACAAAAATGGAGTTGGTGTAAGATTACAATCAGCCATGTGAAACCTATGGAGCATGTCAAATGCATACTTAGACTATGCAAGATTGATACCAGAGGAAGACTAAGTAATATCAATCCCCAAGAAGTAGTGCAACAAGCCCAAGTCTAACATCGAAAACTAATCATGAAGGGTTGTTTTCACTACTCGAATGGTGGATGAGTGACTCCATGTGATCAACAATTCATCAACATAGAGAACCAAGAAGGTGTGAGCATCATCTTGCTACAATATGTAAACATTAGGATCATAATGGCATTGAGTGAACCTCACTATCAAAAGAAAGGAATCCATCTTGGCGTACCAAGCCCAAGGGGCATGTTTGAGGACATAGAGAGAATTTTGAAGATGACACACAAGTGAAAAATCCTAAACGAACCCATGTGGTTGTTCCATGTATATCTCCTCTTGAAAATCACTGTAAAGAAAAGCACTCATCACATCGATTTGATGAAAATCCCATCTATGTGTTGCAGCTATGGCAAGAACAAGTCAGATGGAATTCATTTTGACAACTGGTGCAAAAGCCTCAGAGTAGTCAATCCTTGGAACTTGGGATAATCCTTTGGAAACCAAGCGAGCCTTATGCTTTTCAACCGACCCATCTGCTGCATATTTTTTTCAATAGACCCACTTGCATAGAACAAGTTTTCTTCCCTTAGGAAGTGGTACAAGATCCCAGGTGTGGTTCCTCTCTAAGGAATTGAACTCTTCTTGCATGGTTGCATCCCACTCAAGGACACTAGAAGCTTCCTGAAAAGTTTGTGGATTGGAAACTAAAGCAAGGAAGGCATGTGGAGCATCTTGAAAATGTGATCTTTTTCTCCCATGATCTGAATCCACTACGTAATCACCTACTGACTACAAAGTCTGATGAGCCCAAAGAGGCCCTACGGCTAGAGAAGGAGGAGAATCATCATCCTTTGAAGATGAACTATGTGCATCCTCATGATCACTATCATGATCTGAAGTGGAGGAAGAAGACTCCTCATCATGATCTGAGGTATTGTGAACCTCTGAAGAACTATCATCATGATACAAGGACTCCAAGTTGATGGTGGTAGAAGTGTTGAGAGAAGGACTAGAAGTACCCTCCTCAAAGTGAACACTATTCTCAATGAACAAATCATGTGTGGTAGGATGAAGAAGCCTGTAGCCTTTGACATCATTTGGGAAACCAACAAATATACAAGGCTTGCTCTGCAGATCCATAGCCTTATGTTTCTTTGTTGAAATGTGAGCCCATGCATTAGAGCCAAACACTCGAAAGTGCTTAACTAACAATTTCTAACTGGTCCAAGGTTGAAAAGGAGTCACCCCCTTCTTAGCTTTGTGGGGAATGTAGTTCTGGATATAACATGCACAGTTAATGGATTCTACCTAAAAAGGTGGTGCTAAAGACTTGGAGTGAATCATACAATTAGCCATCTCTTTCAAGGATTGATTCTTCCATTCTGCAACTCCATTCTATTGAGGATTGTAGGGGACTGTATGTTGCAAATCAATTCACTTTGAAGAACAATACTACACAAACATGTGGTTGACATATTCCCCCCATTATCTGCATGTAGAAATTTGATAGATTTATAGTTTATTTCTCTACAAATTCCTTAGACTCCAAGAATGAATTGAAGAATTCATACCTCTATTTGAGAAAGTACACAATGGTGTACCTCGAGAAATCATCAATGAATTTCAAAACATATCAGGCTCTACTAAAAGATGGTTGTGGAAATGGCCTTACCAAATCACTATGTACCAACTGCAAAAGATGTGAGGCTCTCCAAGCTTTTACTTTGTCAAACTTCTCTTCAGGATGCTTGCCAAGAATGCAACCATGACAAAAACCTTTAGAAAAGTGAACTGTAGGCAATCATGTAACCATGTCCTATTGCTAAGTTGTTGTAGGTAGTGGTAGTTCAAGTGAATGAATTGTTGATGCCACAAGTTACTCATATCATATTAATGAGTGAGTAGAATAGTCGAAGGATGATCAAGAACAAAGTGAGAGAACAAATAAATTCGAGATTGATGATTTTCTCTACCAACTACAACTGTAGAATCATTTTGCATCTCACAAATCACAACTGAATCAAGAGTAAACTCAACTCTCTTTCCTGTGCATGTGTGAGTGATTTGATAGATAGATAGGAGATTAGTTGATAATGAGGGCACACAAAGAACATCTTGAAATGTGTCATCCCTCATTTCAATAGACCCTCTCCCACACACCTCAAGTGGAGTGTCATCAACCATCAAAATGGAAGGCATAGAAGATAGCTCCATAGATTCAAGTTCATCCTTAGTTGAAGCCATGTGGTGTGAAGCACCTAAATCAAGAACCCATGTGGATGGTGGAGAAGCAACTACTACAAGGGCCTTTCTCTTTCATTTCCTCTTGATTTCTCTAGCCTTATGAGAACCCTCTTCTAAACTTTGTTTGGTGGAATCAGGAACAATGAGATTATTCTTCTCAAGAATGTGTGTCAAATGATGAACCTATTTCTTCAAACACTTGTGCTCATCATGTCTAGGTTTCTTACAATAGGCACATTTAATCCTCTCTTTCTTAGGCTTGTCACCTTTTGAAGATGAGGTCTCATTACTTTCTTTTGAAGTAGTTGATTTTTTATTCTTCTTCTCTTTGTTATTCTTTTGTTTCTTACCATTATTACTACTTTTTCCTCTTTGTTCATTTGTGCCAAGGTTGGTAGCTAAGGCATGCTACTTAGAATACTTAAGAGTTCCCATCTGAATTAGCTTGTCCTACTCCCGTGTGAGAGAAGTAGAATCATCCAAAGATGGCATCTTGAATTGAGATCCAAGTGCATCCTTAGTAGCATAGAAGGAAAAAAAAATACTAAATATTCAAAACTTAGCTTTGAGAGAATACTTAGAATCAATTGTTCATCTTTCTTATCAATTCCACATTGTTGTAGTTGTATCCTTAGTGATTTCATTTTGGTGAAGAAATCTCGAATTTTGTTGAAGTTGCTTGGATTTAAACTAATTAGTTCATTCTCCAACATATGACCCCTCATATAATCTTGCGCACCAAAAAGAGATTCTAGCTTTTTCCATATTTCATTTGGAGTATTCAAAGATTCAACATGAAAGAGTAAATCAAGAGATACAGACACACACAATTCTCCATGTGTTATATCGCATTTGTTAAACCACTCAGAATTTTTTTCATCTTCATTTGCTTCAGTTTCCAGTCTCATTACTGCTCTATGCAAACCAAGTCTTCTTACATGAATTTCCATTTGTTTTTTCCACTCAAAATAGTTGTATGCAATTAGAATAGGAATTGTTGTTGATGCCATGATGAAGAAATGCAGAAGGAAGTGCAGAAAGAAAGTGAACACAAGAATGCCAATAACACCCCCACCCTTTTCACTAGTATCAAATATCACCCCCCAAATATTATAAGGTTGGTACTTTATAATTTAGTGTGCTTACAAAGCCTTTTCTAAGATACAATGCTCAATAGGCTCAAAATAACCAAAATTAAAAATTCTGATACAACATGAATCTAAGACAAAATATAGAAAAAATAGCCTTATGATTGTGTAGTGCTCTTCAAGACCTTTCCAACGCCTATTCGTTTCTGAAAAACGAAGCACCAGGGCGAAAGTTATAACATGTTGAAGAAATTAGCACAAGACAACTTCAACCTGAAATATCTAGTACAAAATGGAAGAAAATATTCCCAATACCTCTGTGGATGGAAAGTGCTCATCTCCAAATTTCCAATGATATCTTATTTGCTGAAATCCAATGCTTGAAGTAAAAGTTATGATTTTTTGAAAAAAATGGTTGAATTTAACCTGCATGAAATGAGTTTTCTAACAAAAAAAGTTTACTTCTGTATATGTCTAAAAATGGTCATGATTAAGCTTGTTAATTAATTAAATATGATGTATTTAATTAATTCATCTAATGTCATCTGCATATAAATAAATTTAATTATTTATTTATATCGCTCATCTTCTAAATTCTTCTACCTTTAATTAAATTAATTACTAACATTTCCATCTTTTCGCTTAATTAAATTAAATAAATTTTTATAATTTATTTATATTTAATTATCATCTTATTCTAGAGTTTAAATATTTTAAATATTTAAATAATAGAATATCTTCTTCATCTCATCTTTTACCTTTCGCTTGATTAAATTAAATAAATTTTTATAATTTATTTACATTTAATTATCATTCTATCCTAAAGTTCAAATATTTTGAATATTTGAATAATGGAATATTCTTCGTCCCCAATTAAATATTAAATATTTTAATTTAATATTTTCCACCTCACCCTATTTTCATTTTAAAACATAATTAAATAATTTATTTAATTATGTGGGTTTCCATTTTCATCTCCACTTCCCAAATTTCTAACTCATGCTAACTCGCCCTTCCAAATTTGCATCTCATCCTTCGAAATGGAAGTTTCCCTTCGAAACTCAATGACGAAATTCGAAGAAATGGGAAACCTTCCATTCTCCTCTTCTACTTTCGAAAATCTCCCGCCGTCCGTTCGAAACAAGCTTAATCTGGACCGTCGATCGATTCAGCCAATCAAACTCGTTCAAAAACTCTATAAAAGCCCGTGCAAATCCAAGCCTTGGTTAATCATCCACATACAATATGCATAATCGTTCATGTTCGCACACTTCGTATACTCATTTACATAGCCATATTTTCACCAGCATTCGCATGCATATTAGTTTTAATATCACAACAATATCTTTCGTTTTAGCATAGCCTTTTGCATTTTGCATATTATGCATTTTTATTTTTATCTCGTTCTTCATGCTGCCATTTTGTTGAGCTCTATTTGTTGAATCTGAGAGCCATTCGAAGCAACAAAACGTTGAAGTTAGAGGAGGATAAGATGATTTCGAGAAGCTGCGATTATGGTTTGCATTATTCTGTTTCTTTTCAGCTTTTCGATTTAATGTCTTATTAACATGTGTTGGAATTTTATTTAATTAATGCAATATTTTATACACCACATTAAAATGGCGCCCACCGTGGGGCAGGAACCCACAAATTTAACATTTTCTGTAAGTTCGTTTTTGACAGTTTCGGCTTTCTGGAATCAGTTCTTCGGAAAATCCTGACGTTTAGGCGCATTCAAAAATTTTTGACGCGCATATGGAAAACTTTAACTTTTGATTTTGTAGATTTTTGACGCGCATCCTGTGACTGTTACGGTGCATCCTGTGACTGTTACGGCGCATCCCGTGACTGTTACGGCGCATCCCGTGACTGTAAATGTGCATATAGTGACTGTTAAAGCGCATATAATTTCCTCTTACATGCACAATAAATATTTTGACATTTTCTTACGGTGCATCCAGTCTATGTTTAAGCGCTTTTAGTATCTGTTCCAGCGCATCTAGCTTCTGTTCGGGTGCATCTAGTCTCTGTTTCGGCGCATACAGTCTCTGTTCTGGTGCATATAGTCTTTGTTCTGGTGCATAAATGTTTCAGCGCATACAGTCTCTGTTCTGGCGCATATATGTTTCGGCGCATACAGCTTCTGTTTAAGCGCATATAGACTGTAACAAAATCATAGAATTCTGATTCTGACGCATTCCGCAGACAGAATTCTGTTTCTTTTCTGAAAGTTTTAAAATGAAGCAATCCTAGGGTAGCCACATCTGGATAAAATGAAGCAATCTAGGATAGTCACCAAACATTGAATCTTGCAGTTAAAATTGAACAATCTATTTTTCGTGAAGCAATATCTTCACTTAGATTAGCTCATTGTTATTCGGATTTTTTTTAAAAGAACATCTGCTTGCTGTGATTGTGGCAATAGGTCTATGCTCTCCCCTTAACTGGGTGATCAGAATACCAGACTTGCCTTTTTATTTCATGCAATGTTATTGTTTCAATTACATCCTTTAGAGAGCCTGCCGTAGTGGGAAAAAGTACTCACCCTATGGGAACGACTCAAGTGGGTTCAAGCCAAAGCCAGGCTATTCCGCCCCACTATAAAATTTAAAGCAGATCTAGGGAAACCCTCTTTTTCCGGTAGTGTGCAAGATAACCATCCCCAAAACCTTTGTTCTAAAGGTTGGGAGGTCTCCTGAGGGAGTTTATTATTGCCGCACCAAACGAAAATCCTTACTACAAACCTAGTGTAGTGGCCAGCCGAGTCAGTTGCCAAACATTCTGATAATCACAGTGCAAGGGGAGGGAAGAATCTGCCCCCAAGATACTCACCATATAACTACCAAGGATTGTTTGCTCAGGGGATCCGGTATCCACTTCCATAACTCTGAGTACACACCTGGAAAAGACAAAAACACGGGCGCCCCTTCGGGGGTGACACGGCTGTGTGAGTCGACCCAGTTCTAAGATGTGGGTTGTTGATTACTAGAACGACCTACTTGAGCACTTAAGAGTGATTCTGTCTGAACTGTCTTTCATGTGAAAAACCTGTGAAAACATTTGATGAAAAACATTTCTTGATCAAACACTTTATGTTAGTATAGGGTTTTAAGAACAACTATTTTCAAAAAATGTTTTGTTGTGTCTTCCATTACATTAATTCAGATAAAGAGATTATCCAAAAGAAACATGAAGAACAACAACTGAAAGCCACTTAGAAGTTTTTTCATATCATTGCTTCAAAAACATTCCCGATACCTTTTCCATGCTTAGGGATTGGAAGTCAACAAAGTTTACCAAGAAATCAGTTTCTAAGAGAATCAGAAAACCTAAGAAACCGTTAGGATACAAGAAAACACTGCAAAAGAGAAAATTCTTGTACAAAAGTCGACAAGTCTTGCTTCACTATCGAGGATTTCTTCACAGATATCAGGATTTTGTTAGAGGATTCACTGATGAATATGTTGTAGATCCCTTAGATTCCTGAGCTTATTATCAAAGAAGAGCTCTATCACAACGGCATAATCATAACCAACCTCTGGAATTTGACAACATACCACAACCTTCCATAGAATATCCTTCACACCCAAGCCATATTCTTCAAAGATCTTGAGAGAATCTCTTTGAAAACGAAGATCAAAAATCTTTTAGAGTGCACTTTTCAAAAATAGCTTTTAATTTTTGGCTCAACTTCCCCAACAGGATTCTGAAATCCTTTATCATCTTGGAAGCCACAACCAATAAGTTAGGAGCATCCTTGATCATATCATAAGATTACATATCTTATCAGAACAAGATATCATCACCATCGCACTTGTCAAAAACTGTGATCTAAGTTTAGAGGAAATTTTCAAAAACATATGCCTATCTCCACAAGATCTCAACACAACAAATTGAAGGATACAATCCAAAAAGAAAGTCATATTCAGATCACTCACGAAGAAGGAGAAAGCAGTAATCCCATTTTCAACATAAATCAAAATCCACTTTTCAACAACAACATGGACAATAGAGAAGAAAATCCTCTTCATAATTACAGAGATAAAAATCAAGTGGATAGTGATGAAGAACAAGAAGAGGAACGTCTTAGAGAGGCTGAACAAGATCCAAAATTCCATAAAGCCATTGAAAAGATCTTGCAGCGAGACAAGGAAAAATATTTTCGCTATCTAGCCGAACAAGGGGCTAAATTACCTCACGACTTTGACACAGAAAACTTGAAAAACAAACCTGAAGAGACACCCCTTTCAGATCTTAGTGCCTTGACCCAACAAATCAAGGCACTTCAAGGACAAGTTAAAGAATTACAAGGGGGAACAACCACAAAGAAATACACTCTGGAGTACATCTGTCCTTATCCTTTCGACAGAAGTTTAAACATGATTCCTTTTCCCAAGCATTGTGAAATGCCAAAATTTGATCGCTATAATGGGAAAACGGATCCAATCGATCACGTTAGAGACTTCAGAAACCTGACATTGGAATTTGCTTACGAAGATACTTACTTAATGCGATTATTTCCTAGAAGTCTGGGAGTACATTCTATGGAATGGTTATCCAAGATCACACCTCTCGTCAAAACCTTTGAAGAATTGATCAACCTATTCATATCACAGTATACTTACAACATACAACATCATATCACCATGATAGACCTTTGTAAAGTTGCACAAAAACTTGGTGAACCTTTCATTACGTTTCTTCAGAGATAGAGAAGAATGTTTGCCAGATACCCACGTCCTGTCCCTGAGAAAGAAAAGATGGTTACTTTCATCAACAGTTTAAATTCAGAAATGAGCTATCACCTGAACTTACATTGTCCCTCTTCTTTTGAGAAAATGATCGAAGATTCCTTAACCATTGAAAATGCTTTGGTCAAAAGAGGCATAATAAAACATGACAAAGAAAATCCTAGCTCATCTAACCATCACAATAATCAGGACAAGTCCAAATTCTGGACTCGCAACAAAAATATGGTGAACGATGGTGTTGTTGACGCGAATCATGCCTTGACCAAACCATTCGTCCTTAGTACTCTAAACACTCGCAACATCAATGTCAACTCAATTGCAAATCATGGAAATAATCCTCCTCTACCGAGGAATAATACAAATCAAAACTCTACTCCCCATCAAGGGATTTCCAACAACCAGGGTTACCGAGGAAACAATAACAATCACAATTCTTTAGGGAACACCTCAAATTCAAATCCGCAAAGATTTTCATTCTTCTCAAATAGAAGAACTTTCACTCCATTGGGTCAATCTGAAGAATCCGCGTTCAAAGAGTTGATGGCCAAAAATGTCATTACTTTACCGCCTCAACGGAATTATGAACCCAGTGTAAAGCCTCCATGATGGAATGAGGCACACTATTGTGATTATCATCGGTGTAAGGGTCATCGTACAAACAACTGCCAAGCCTTGAAGAATGCTATTCAAGACTTGATTGACAATGATATCATCACAATAGAAGGAAATCAACAAACCAATGCAGACCACCAAGCATTTCATAATCCTTTACCTAATTATCAAAAAGGTGAGTCTTTTGACAAAAAAGTGAATCACATCAATGATGATCATATAATCAACCATCTCTACGCAGACGATGAGCAGGTAAATGTCATTAAAGTCAACAAGAAGGTGGACTATAGGGAAGTCAACGCAACAACAAGAGCGCAAGCTAAAGTGGTCTTGAAAGGCGCTTCTTCAAAATCCATTGAATCCCCACCTCAACATCAATATGATTTGGTCAATCAACTTCAAAAAACCCTCGCTCAAATTTCAATTTTGGAACTATTAAGGATTTCTCCAGCCCATAAAGAAGTTCTCAAAAAGGCCCTCATTGAAACCAATGTATCAACTAAATTGGATGTGAACCAATTTCAAGCCATGGTAGGGAATTTTTCCTCACCCACTTGCCTTTCATTCTCTGATAAAGATGACATTTCCATAACTCATCCCCATAACTCCTCTTTTTACTTAGAAGTCATGATTCATAAGTTTCGCATTAGACGAGTTCTAATAGATGGAGGTGCTGGTTTGAACATTTGTACCTTGAAGTTGGTCAAAGCCTTAGGATTTTCTAAGGACTCCATTGATTTCAGAAGAAAGATTACCATAAAATCCTATGATGATGAAGAAAGAGCATCCAAAGGTCTAATCATGCTGCCAATCAGAGTGGGCCCTGTTATAAAGAATACTTTTTGTCAAGTACTGGATCGTGATCTGGCATATAACATCTTGTTGGGTCGTCCTTGGATCCATGAAATGCAAGTTGTCCCATCAACTTACCATCAATGTCTCAAGTTTCCTTATGATGGACAAGAAATCACAATACCTGCTGATAATTCCAACATTCCAACTTGTGCCAACATAAAAGCCAGTCAAGATACTTTGGTCCCTAATAATCGAGAAGCTCATGCTAGTACTTCTCTAAAGATTGACACACAAATCAGGCAATTGACCAATAGTTTTGACAAAAAGATGAAATTCAAGGATCATGGAGTTGGAGAATACTCTCTTTGTCTTGTCAATTTACCTATGTCACCTCGATCACATGGACAACCATCTATCAGGGAACACCAAGTATCAACAGCTTCAACATCAAAGCAAATGCCAATAGAGCCAATTACAAAATTTAATGGACAATTCATCAAAGAAAAATTCCCCATGGAAAACCCTGAGGATACTGAAATTCTAAATTGGCTCTATAAAGATGAAGATGAAACAGTTTATAACATCAAATTACCCACAGACAAATATGGAAAAGGATATTTAATCATGCAGAAGATGGGCTATGACGAAGGACCTATCAGAAAAAGGAAGGAAGGAGTAGTTGAACCCATTCACCTCCGTGGACTTGCTGCAAAAGAGAAAACGGGATTGGGTTATGATACTCACTCTAAATAAAGCAAATCCAAACATGGCAATGTCTTCGCATTACAAGAAAGCTCAGATTCCAGAAAAGCATGTTTGGCAACAGTTCAGAATTTCCTAGACAACAATTCTGACACAGACTCTACTGAATATGAATGGGACACCATTTATACTAATGACTTATGGAGGGACAAAGAAGTGGATGTAATACACCAATATGCCCCAACTCTAATTGAAGGACAAGGTTCAGGGTCCCAACCACAAGAATTTGAACCACAAATCGACTATGACTCTAGTGATACTGAATCAGATCTAAACGAACAAGACTATCATGAGGACAGTATCATCATTGATTCACCTCATACCTCGGATCCTACAGATCACTCTGTTATGACCTTAACCATAGCCGATTTCACACAACCTGACGATCCTCTACCTTTAGTCCATCCTGACCTCATTGATTGGGATTCTACTGAATCTATTAACATACCCATGTTTCCAAGTGATGAAGCTATTGTAAACTTCCTTTCCGCAGAGGATACAAATGATTGTTCCACCAACGATTTTTGACATAGAGTTTTTGATCAGGAGAGTGTCAAGTCTCCTAGCTGCAAAAGTAAAAATATAAAGGAACGATCTAATGGTGAAAACCAGAATCTGGCAGTATTAGATCAAACAAAAGATAAAATAAAGAGCGTATCAGATGGTGAAAACCTCTTTGAGGCACCAAATGATGGGACTCTTGACACTCTCCCTGAGCACTACCATGAACGATCACCTATTCTGATTGAGCCTACAAATGCTGTCAATCTTGAAACTTCTGACAAACCAAGAATTTTACAGTTAGCTGCATCAATGACTGAAAAGGAAATACCAGAATTCATGGAATTCCTAAAGGAAAATCAGGTCAATTTTGCATGGTCTTATGCTGACATGCCTGGTCTTGATCCTGATCTTATCATGCATCACTTGTCCATCAAACCAGGGACCAAGCTGGTGAAACAAAAACTCAGAAAGATGCACCCTCATGTTGCATTATTAGTTAAGGAAGAACTAAGAAAACTCCTTGATGTGGGCTTCATAAGACCAATTGACTATGCAGAATGGATTTCTAACATTGTACCTGTATCCAAACCAGATAAAACTGTCAGAATATGCATAAATTTTAGAGATTTCAACAAAGCATGCCCTAAAGATGATTTTCCATTACCAAACATCGACACTATAGTTGATCTAACAGCTGGCCATGCCATGTATTCATTAATGGATGGTTTTTCTGGATATAACCAAATCAAGATTGCACCTGAAGACCAGGAGAAAACAGCTTTCACATGTCCATGGGGGACTTATTGTTGGAACGTCATGCCTTTCGGTCTGAAGAATGTTGGGGCTACCTACCAAAGAGCCATGACTACAATCTTTCATGACATGATGCATGTCTTCATGGAAGATTATGTGGATGACATATTGGCAAAATCATACACCAGAGAAGGACATCTTGAAGTATTGTCCAAAATATTTGCAAGATTAGAAAAATTCAAAGTTCACCTCAACCCTAAGAAATGTGTTTTCGGGGTCAAATCTGGAAAATTCTTGGGGTACATTGTTTTAGAAAAAGGAATTGAAGTAGATCCAGCAAAAGTTCAAGCAATTATGGAAATGCCTCCACCAAAGAACATCAGTCAGTTAAGATCACTGCAAGGATGACTTCAATCTATACGGAGGTTCATTGCACAATTGCCCGACAAAAGTCTACCATTCACACATCTACTGCATAAAAATGTTCCTTTCAAGTGGGATGACAAATGTGAATTGGCTTTCCAGAAAATCAAAGAATATCTAATGACTCCACCAGTTCTCGTATCACCAAATCCAGACAAACCACTCATCTTATACATTGCTACAACAGAGACATCTCTGGGGGCACTGCTAGCACAAGAAGACACTACTGGAAAGGAACGTGCAATCTACTACATCAGTAGAACACTAACAAGTCATGAACTCAACTACACTTCTATTGAGAAGGCTTGTCTGGCAGTAGTTTTTGCTTCACAGAAGTTTCGGCATTACATGCTGACCCATACAGTCAATTTGGTTTCGAAGATTGATCCACTCAAGTATTTGTTGAGCAAAGCATCATTGACAGGGAGGTTAGCAAAGTGGGTAATGATTCTAAGTGAGTTTGAAATTCACTATGTTGACCACAAGGCCATCAAAGGACAAGTTATAGCTGATCAATTAGCAGAGGCACCACTACAAGCAGATCATCCCTTGCACATTGAATTTCTAGATGCAGATGTATTCACTGCAGAATCTAAACAAACGTGGGCCTTATATTTTGATGGTTCTTTCACTCAACATGGATCGGGGGCGGGCATACTTTTTGTCACCCCTCAAGGGCATACCATTCCTCGTTCATATAGGCTAATGTTTCCATGCACCAACAACATAGCTGAATATAAAGCATTAATCACTGGACTCAAGATAGCACTGGAATGGAGAATAACAGAATTACAGGTGTTTGGTGACTCACAATTGGTCATTTGTCAGATCAATGATGACTATCAAACTAAAGATGAAAAACTATTACCTTATAAAAAGATGGTGGATGACTTCAAGAAATACTTTGTGGACATCAAATTTACACAAATTCCAAGGGTTGATAATAAAGCAGCTGACGCTATGGCTACAATCGCATCATTGTTACAACTCCCAGAAACTCAAAATCGTTATGAATTTCTGGTGGAACAATCATTTACACCTGCATATGATACCCCTGAAAGCCAAATCATTTGTCATTTAGTAGGATCCGATTCGCCTTGGTACGAAAAAATTTATACTTACCTCAAAGACAACATCTTACCACCCGATTTATCTCGTAATCAAAGACGCAACTTTATTCGCCAATCCGCTCACTATACCCTCATCGCTGACACCCTTTATCGTCGTGGTCTTGATGGTACTTTACTCCGATGTCTTGAACGCGAGGAATCTGACAAAGCTTTACAAGAAGTTCATGGTGGCATCTGTGGTACTCATTCAAGTGGACTGACCTTATCTAAAAAATTGATTAGAATGGGTTATTACTAGCCTACAATGGAGAGGGAATCATTCACTTTTGTGAAAACATGTTCAAAATGTCAAATTCATGGGAATCTCATTCATGCTCCTGCACAAGAATTACAACCGTTCACACCAACCTGGCCATTTTCTCAATGGGGGTTAGATCTAGTAGGCAAGATTCATCCTTCTTCATCAAATGGACATAAATTCATCATCATAGCAATAGAGTATTTCACCAAGTGGATTGAGGCAGTCCCTCTTACTAAAGTTACCGGCAAACAAATATCATCATTTATACTCAACTATATCATTTGTCGGTATGGCATTCCCAACTCCATTATTACAGATAATGGACGTCCATTCAAAAATTAGGATGTTGATGAACTTTGTGAAAGATTTCACATACAGCATAGATACTCAACACCTTACTATCCACAAGGGAATGGCCAAGCAGAGGCCTCAAATAAAACAATATTGAAAATCTTGAAGAAGACTATAAATACTTCAGGGAAGGATTGGCACGTTCAACTCAATCTTGCTCTATGGGCATACCGAACCAGTGTCCGCACACCAACAGGAGCAACGCCATTCGCCCTTGTTTATGGAGCAGAAGCCATATTGCCCTTAGAAGTGGAAATTCCCTCACTCAGAGTATCATTGAAAGGCCTAACAACAGATGATGAATACCGAGTTTCCCGACTCCAAGAACTAGAACTCCTAGATGAGAAGAGACAAAGAGCAGCTGACCATTTGAAAGCTTATCAACAGATGATGTCTCGCAGCTACAACCACAAAGTAAAACCACGTACCTTTCAAGTGGGTGATCTTGTTCTGAAAGAGAACCCACGTAATCAGCAAGATAGAGAGAAGAAAGGAAAGTTTGAGCCAAATTGGCTAGGTCCTTATGTGGTTATCGCAGTCTATGGTTCAGGAGCCTACAAGTTATCAACGCCAGAAGGGGACCTGTTTGATGAGCCTATCAACAACATGCATTTGAAAAAGTATTATGTCTAAGACGGTTGTCATCATCAGAAAAAGTCCTGAAGAAATATCAAAAAAATCAGAAAAATTCCTGAAGAAATATCAAAAAAATCAGAAAAAGTCCTGAAGAAATATCAAAAAAATCAGAAAAAGTCCTGAAGAAATATCAAAAAAATCAGAAAAGTCCTGAAGAAATATCAAAAAAAAAAAAAAAAAACATCGTCATAGGGTGAAATCCTGGCAAACAGGCAGTCTATTGACAAGAAAGATGCAATAAAAACAAATAGTGAAAATCTGGCAAACAGACGCTATTTGGAAGCTCTCCATCTATTAGTTCATGTTCTGCATTTACTTTTCCAACCTTCATTTTCATGCATCTTTTTCATCATCTTAGGGTCATGCCAGCATCATGCTCTCATCATTTGCCTCGAATGATAACATCTTATCATGGCTTGATTATTGTACATATTCATTTCAACAAGTTGTGTTGATACCAAAGGCAAATCTGGGAACACTGGGGGCAATCAACTTTTAGATCTTCCCAAAACAGTAAGACAATGACATCGAAACCAATCACGCAAAACAAAGCAACCAAATCAAATCAAAGCATCCAAACATTGATCCATATCACAGTGGTTTTCAATTGCGTACCTTACCATGACTCATATTTGGATGATCTCTAATCTGACTAATGTTTGGAATTATAGTGTTTCATTTTTGAATAATGGTTGTTTATTTTTCGATATCATTTCTCTGGAGCACACTCAATGATGTACTGAACTAGAGTAGCAAGGAAAGAGGATGATTTTTCTTTGTCTGTTGTCTGGAGGTTAATCATTTATCTGTTGCAAATATGTCACAAGACATGATTCTCCAAAGATTATCATTGATGACAGTTCCAAATTTGCATCAGATAGTGGTTAGTCTTTGTTCGTTTACGCAAGAAATGCTCAGGTCATCTCGGTTCAATTATACCTAGATGCTTGTGTTCACTTGCTATATCAAAAATCATGAAAGTTGTACTCAGGTCATCATTGGTGCTAATTTCCCCTCTGATGCTTGTACATACTTCCAACATTTTAAAACGCTCTATGATGATTTAAGCACTCACTAAAACGCTCAACAAAATGATCGGCTTCATTTAGTTGCATTTCATTTTAGGTCATTGTACATAACTGCATATTGGATTTTGCATCGCAAGTTTTCGAAGGGTCAATGGCTGTCATCTTTTGGACTATTTGTGGAGGACAATGCAAACATTTGTATCATTATCATTTACATTATCATTTCATCTTCATCTTCATTTCATCATCATTAGCATTATCGTTTCATCATTGCACCCATTATCATTTTAGTATCAATATCATCTCATTGGGTGCATCTCATATCATTTCATATTAGTTTCATTATTGCATCCATTGGCATTTCAGCCTGTCATATTTTGTTCACAATTCATGTCATGCCTGTTATCAGTCCATATCATCATTATCATTATCCTTTAATATTGCATTATCATTTCATTATCAGTTTTTTTCATTTCATATTAGCATCACATCTTTATCATTTCATCTCATTTTCATATCATTTCATCATCATTGCATTTTCATCATCATTGCATCTCATATCATTTCATATTAATTTCATTTCTTCATTATTGCATCCATTATCATTCCATCATTTCATATTGGTTGCATCGTCCATTTCATCAACATTCCAGGTGCATTTCATTTCACATTTGATTGTATTTCATCCATTTCAATATCACTTTCTTTTCCATATTGTTTTTATTATTTTTTATTTCCTCTCATTAGCCACTCATTATCACTTTACTATCATTATCATTTCACAATTTTTGCTTGATACCATTATCATTCTATCAACTCATTTTTATTATCTTAACGACACGTTACCATTATTTCATTCATTTCACTTTGCATTATCATTATCTTTTGAATCATCGCATTTATCATTATCACTCATGGTAGTTTCATATATGCTTTATTACCATTATAATCATTTCATTCATTCATTTATCATTCATTCTCATTAGCACTTCATTCATTATCATTCTAGTCATTTCATTCACTTAACATTCATTCCATCCATTCATTATTATTATATTATTTCATTATTATTACCATTTATTGCATCATCATTTATTTCACATTTTATCATTTCATGTCATTACCATCTCATTATCACCTCATTTCACTCATTATTCATTATCATTCATTCCATTATCATATCATTTCACTATTATTATCATTCCATTTTAACATATTATTTTATCATTATCATTATCATTTCAGTACATTCCATCTATCCATTTAACATATCATTTTATCATTATCATTATCATTTCATTGCATTTCATCTATCCATTTAACATATCATTTTATCATTATCATTTACCATTTCATTGCATTTCATCTATCCATTTAACATATCATTTTATCATTATCATTTAACATTTCATTGCATTTCATCTATCCATTTAACATATCATTTTATCATTTAACATTTCATATCATATCATTTACCAATTCCATTTAGCATTTCATCTATCATATCATATCATTTCTTTTCATTATAATTTCATTTATCATTTCATATCATAACATTTTATTTCATCACACACCATTTTATAATGCACCACTATTTATTCATCTCAATTTCATCACAACATTCACATCATTTTTACAGCATATCATATCATCATAGCATATCATAATACCTATCAAGAACACAACATCTGCACTGAAAAATCCAAAAATAATAAATGCACATCATAGGTAATTCATCTGCATGACATCATTAGTACACATCATCAAATCAAAATCATAATAAAATATCATAATCACATCATCCTGCATATCATATTAGTCATCAAATCTCCATAAACACGTAGACATATAGACATCAATGCATATCATATCATCACATCATAAATGCACATCACATCATCATCAAAATAATCATCGCTGCCACATATCATCACTCATCAAAAATGATACAAATGTCCAAATGTCCAATGAAACTACAATGTTCAATACATCAAATATGATCGGAAATGGCATATACATGCTCCAAAAATAATATCATAAAATCTAACTGGTAGATGCTCCTGATGGTGCCGGTCTGGAGGGAGGTGGTCTGCCACTAGTGCCTGCATCTGGGTCCTGCTGTGGCCTTGTCACTCCTCTGCTCTGAGTATGTGTTCGTGATATGCTCTGGGTCCTGCTGTGGGATCGCAAATATGGCTCTCTGCGCTCTGAAAGACATAGCTCCTCATATCTCACCCTGTAGTACTCAGCCTCCCTGGCCATCTCCATACCCTCTCCAATGGCCTCTCGCAGTGACGCACTCTCTACAGTGCCCATCATTCTCTGAGCCATGCCCTCAGCCTCTATTGCTCGTCGCCTGAATGCATCTCTCTCTACGATCACTTGAGCTAACTGTGGGTCTGGGGCAGGTGCCTGTGCCTGTCTCTGTGCCTGTGCCTGTGCCTGGGCGAGCTGTGCCTGTAGCTGCACAATAAAAGCCTGTGCCTGCGATAACTGACTCTGCATCTGACCCTGCTGCCCCTGCAATGTCTGCACCTAAGCCTGAAGAGTGGCTATCTGTCCCTACTGCGAGGAAAAGGCCATCTGGATCACTGTCCACCTCCCTATCCCTGTCCTCGGTCACCGCATAATCTGCACACCCCTCAGGATATCCAGCCCCGACCTACCCAGTGCATGTCCTCCCATCCCGCCATCATCCCCATCATCATCATCATCTGAGCCCTCCTCCTCTCCGCTCTCCACCTCCTCTCCTCCAACTGCTCCCTGCTCACCGCCAGCCACATCCTCCTGTCCACCTGCTACAGGCTGTGGTACTACCAAAATAGGTGCTGGCTCATCAGGACTGGTAAATCGTGGAAATGGATGCGTGTGAAAATAGGCAGCATACTCATCGGACATCCCAGCATCCACGATGTCTCGTCTGTCAACCCATGCCTCAGGTGCTAAGGCCATGAACTCTGTATAGGTGGCCTGATACACAATACATGGCCCCCATCCGACCTCATCCCTTCTCCGCGCATAATGTGCAATCCCCTGCGGCATCCCCTGCGTAAATCTGAACTGCCTCTACACCCGCAATGCCAGAAATCTCTCTAAAATGAAGGGAGTCCTCCCTATCAGAAACCGCAGAATACAGACATAGGGCATCTCTATATCATCAGTAGCCCATGGCTCACAATCCAAATATGGTCACCATATGACTGTATCTATATCGTCCAGAAGTCGTCTCCAATAATCTACCTTGCCCAGCTTGGGATGGGTAAGGAACTCAGAATACATGTAGATATATGGCCTGCCTCGTGCCCTCACTCTGGGGCATGCCGGCCTCGTCACAGCAAAATTCTCCCAGACCCAGATCTGTAGCATTGTAACCCCGCAAGATAAACTGGAGGATCCTCTGTAAACTACCTGGTGCAAATCATGATAGAGATGAGCTAACATGCAGCTCCCCCATGCATACCTCCTCGGCTGTAGTATCATCTGCTCTAGAATCCTGCCCCAGCCTACTGACAATCCCTTTGCCCGGCGATCTAGACAAAGGAGACCTCCGATGAAAGCACCCAAAACTGCTGGTAAGGCTGGATATCCGTGAAAGTCTGCCCACGGTACCCAATACCCGGCTATCTGTGCGTCTCCATACACTCTCCTCAGAGCATCCGTACCTCCAATCTCCTTGTGATCGTAATACACAAGGCTCCAACAACCAGAATACCTAGGATCCTGTATACATCCTCAGGAGTCACTGTCACCTCACCGGTCGGCATGTGAAAGGTGTTGTGCTTCGAATGCCATCTCTCTGCAAGTGCTGTCAACAATCCTCTGTTGACCCTAATCGGCGGCATCGCCAACAAGGGTCTCAAACCGCACGCATCAATCACTGCTCTGTCAGCAGGGGTCAACTCAGGGATCCTATCCCATCCTGCTGAATGCCGCTCTCTAATCTGGAGGTTTTTGAAAACCTCCTATTTTTCATCACAAGGATCATCCATCAGAATCATATCACATATTCAAACAAAATAAAATCAGACCTATATCAGTGAACTATATCAGACCTATATCAGTGAACTATATCAGACTCATATCAATGACTCATATCAATGCATCAAATCAGCGACCCATATCACACAATCAGTCCTATTAATCAAATCAAATCAACTCTATCAAGCTGGATATCATATCATATCTATCCTACTATCAATTACTATTTTTTTTCTATCGCAGGAAGCAAATTTATCAGACGTCCTATCAGTTTCATTTACTCTTTGTTTTCTATCCTAGGAAGCAAGGTTATCAATCAATCATTTGATTTTCCTATTATTTCTATCCATATCAACATGATGATATGACAATTTACCTATCTATTGACTAAGGAAGCAATACAAAATCATCATTTTCATCAGAACATTCATTTTGACTATTTACTGGATGCACCATTCTTTTTACAGAATGCGCTCAATCCCATATGCGCCGTAGTTTTTACTCTATGTGCTTAAACAGGTGCCCTATGCGCGTTTTCCCATATGCGCCACTTCATTCATCAAATGCGCCACTATTTTTGTTGGATGCGCGCTTTCCCATATGTGCGTCTGTTTTCCCTAAATGCGCTCTATCCCTAAATTTTTTGAATCTCTCCTATATGCGCGCTAGTTTCTACGGAATGCGCTAAACTGGTTTTTCTTACGAAATTTAAAAACTATACCCTATGCACATTTGTTTCTACCGTATGCGCGCCTTTTTTTTTCGAAAGCGCCTAAATTTTACTGTATGTGCGCAAACGTAAACTTTAAAACTAAATCTGTGAAAAATCATGGAAATTTTGATCCAAACGAAAAAAATTGAAAGCACAGGGGGTTAGATCGACTCACCGGTGGTCCGTATGCTGCTGGCCTCTGATATCGGCACGATCTCTCGAATCGGTGGCGATGATAAGGAATCTCCATGTTGTGATGTCACTCTCAGAGCTACAGTTTCACCACAGTCAAAAAGTGCAACTGACTTGTCTCTTTCAACCTTTTTACCTTTTAAAGGTCAACCAAGGGTAAAAAGTGACTTTATTTCCAAAATGGACATTTATTTTTCTGTCGCGAGCTAAACCACTTTTTCTCTCATCCGTGATTTACCTCCCGAGGGGGCATCATCAACAGAAGCATCGAAAGCACATCAGGGGCAAAATCTTATTTTCTTTGAAGCAATGTGTCTTACACATCACTTCAAAGAGGGGCAAAATGTATATGTCTAAAAATGGTCATGATTAAGCTTGTTAATTAATTAAATATGATGTATTTAATTAATTCATCTAATGTCATCTGCATATAAATAAATTTAATTATTTATTTATATCGCTCATCTTCTAAATTCTTCTACCTTTAATTAAATTAATTACTAACATTTCCATCTTTTCACTTAATTAAATTAAATAAATTTTTATAATTTATTTATATTTAATTATCATCTTATTCTAGAGTTTAAATATTTTAAATATTTAAATAATAGAATATCTTCTTCATCTCATCTTTTACCTTTCGCTTGATTAAATTAAATAAATTTTTATAATTTATTTACATTTAATTATCATTCTATCCTAAAGTTCAAATATTTTGAATATTTGAATAATGGAATATTCTTCGTCCCCAATTAAATATTAAATATTTTAATTTAATATTTTCCACCTCACCCTATTTTTATTTTAAAACATAATTAAATAATTTATTTAATTATGTGGGTTTCCATTTTCATCTCCACTTCCCAAATTTCTAACTCATGCTAACTCGCCCTTCCAAATTTGCATCTCATCCTTCGAAATGGAAGTTTCCCTTCGAAACTCAATGACGAAATTCGAAGAAATGGGAAACCTTCCATTCTCCTCTTCTACTTTCGAAAATCTCCCGCCGTCCGTTCGAAACAAGCTTAATCCGGACCGTCGATCGATTCAGCCAATCAAACTCGTTCGAAAACTCTATAAAAGCCCGTGCAAATCCAAGCCTTGGTTAATCATCCACATACAATATGCATAATCGTTCATGTTCGCACACTTCGTATACTCATTTACATAGCCATATTTTCACTAGCATTCGCATGCATATTAGTTTTAATATCACAGCAATATCTTTCGTTTTAGCATAGCCTTTTGCATTTTGCATATTATGCATTTTTATTTTTATCTCTTTCTTCATGCTGCCATTTTGTTGAGCTCTATCTGCTGAATCTAAGAGCCATTTGAAGCAACAAAACGCTGAAGTTAGAGGAGGATAAGACGATTTCGAGAAGCTGCGATTATGGTTTGTGTTATTCTGTTTCTTTTCAGCTTTTCGATTTAATGTCTTATTAACATGTGTTGGATTTTTATTTAATTAATGCAATATTTTATACACCACAACTTCTAATTTGAATTTTGAAAAATCTACTCACTATTTGTAGACTATAAAAGAAACCCAAAAATATTTTGAAGCTAAGAACAAAACCCAGGAATCAGTTTTTGATCCAACAAGTAGAAAATGAAAAATGATTTTTTTTAACCTTTAGCTACGAGAAAAATGACACACAACAATTTTTGTATAGCAATTTTCTTCATATCTGTTCAAGATATGAAAAATCTAAAAAATACCTAGTTGAGATTTCGACCCTGGCTACAAAACCCCGAAATCATTTTTCTCAAAAATGAGTGGAAGCTAGATTTTTGAAGCAAAAAGAAAAACGGCTCCAATGAAAATATTTTTTCTTCAAACCCCCACTTGCAACTATGTCAAATGATCTCCAATTTGGATGAAACAAAAGCCAAATCTGACTTTCTTGAGCCTTCTGGATGCATTGGAATAGTAAAAAATGTTACCAATATAACCAGAAACTCAATCTCTCAATCAAGAATCTAAGAACTTAAATTTCTCAATACAAAAGATCTGATACCATGTTAGAAATATAAAATAGATTGAATAACCCAAGAACTTTATAAGAGAAAATCAAAGCTACATAAATTGGAAAAGCATGAAGAATGCACACCAAAACTCCAAGAGATTATGCAATGTCAATATGACAAAATTACATTAAGAGCTTCCAAGTTGAAAAGATACAATGAAAATACGCATGAATGGATGAAAAAACAAGCTAGGTAGTGAGTTTACACAGAAATTAGGAGAGGAAGTAGGTGGAAAATCCAACAAATAGGAATCAACCACAAAAAGTGGAGGTGTCCCATCAAAAGTGGAGAATGCCACCAAAAGTGGAAAGTAGTTCCACCCTTTAAGGAAGGGAACACCTCATCGCTTATCTCCTAGTTATTGAATAATAAAGTCACTTTATTATCCTAAGCAAGCTTAATTAAGTGTAGGAAAAACCTAAGACTAAGGGAAAATAAATTAACCCAGTAGGAAAATAAAAACCTACACTAACACTCCCTTGGTTAAATCTTTCATATGTGTTTACCTCTTCATCGCCCATGTGTCTATCAATTTATTAGAAATTACAAAAATCCAATAAATTTATGTGTGGGTAGGCTGTCAAAACTTTCAAAAAAAATTGGTTTCTATTACCTACATGCCTTTCATTTTTACCACTAATCATTTGTATTGTGTTCCTCTTGACATTGGAGTTTTGGGAATCCCCTTATCAAAATTTCATTTCCTTGGAGCTCTCAAACTCTAATCCACTACCCACTACCTAATCACTTCCCCTCTTCATGAATATATGGTGTAAATTCTACTTCCACCTTTAGTCCCTAACCAAATGTCTTCCCCATATCTCATTCCCTATTTCCTTCCTAACTCCCTATTTCCTCATTCTATCTCTCAAACCCACTACCTAGTCACTTCCCATCTTCATGAATATATATGGTGTAAATTCTACTTCCACCTTTAGTCCCTAACCAATTTTCTTCTCCATCTCTCCCCCTATTTCCTTCCTAACTCAGAACCTCAACAACTCCATCCCCTAAGACCCAAAGGGCTTGCATGAACTTGTTGCCTTCTCCATTTTTTAGATTACATTCCCTCTTTGTTATTGACTCCTAGATTGCTTCATCTCTTCTCAGATTCTTAGGTTCGTCTTGGACCTAAACTCTTGCCAAGCACCAGAACATTCATTGTTTGTGCCAAGGGTCGACATGCACTTCCAACTACCCCAACAACTTCTAGATTGCCACTAAGACCCCAATTTTACCTCAATAATGTTTGAAAGATATTTTCCTACCCAAGATGTGACTCCAAAAAACAATTTCATGGGAAGATGAGGGAACCTCACACAAATCATCATCAATGGAGTAGATATTTTTGAAAGTTTAAAACTCTTCCAAATTTCCATGGGTGGTAGGGGTAATATTGTTTTGGTTTACAACACATCCCTATTCACATTGATTTGGAGATCCTTCTCTTGAATCTTAGTGAGTTTCAACAATTTGTGTTTGACGACCATCCTAGGGTTGTTTTGTTGTTTGTTATATTTTCTTCTTTGTTTTTGGACATTGTTTCTTTTGCATCTCTTGTTGCATGTTTCATCTCAATTTTCCTTCATTGCTCTTTGTTGCACATTAGTATTGCATTACTTATGATGCAATTCAGTCGCTTGTCCATTTTGTCATTGTAGTGCATTATTTTGAGTTTTTCCACACTTTTTTTATTTTTCCATATTTGATTTCTTGGTGTTGTAGGTGAATTTTAATTGTCATTCTATCCTTTGTTGCATCTTTGTTTTTTTGTGCTTCAATTGTGTCACAATTTCCTATTTTTGCCAGTCACAAAATTTGATTCTAGATATAAACTATTTAGCATCACAAATTATTTATATGTTGATTTTGAATCAATTTTAAATGTTTCAACTTTAATTTACTTGAAATATATATTTAATCAAAATTAAAATTGACTAAAAACCACTACCAAAGAGAGCAAAAACATGTATTAATTTAAAATAGGAAAATACATAATTCAATCAACTTCTCTCTTTAATCCTTATCTCCTTTGAACTACATTAAATTTGATAGGATATCCTCACTTGAAATTATGGTACAAAATAACCCCCAATCTCTAATTTTCCAACAAAATGATCATAGGTAAAACCACTAGAGTAGTAATCCAACCAAGTAAAAGCACCATAGATAACATGCCATGTTTCCAAGAGTTACATATAATATATGTCATTGTAGAAGGTTCTTTATTGTTCCCACCAAACTATGCATCCATATACAAAAGATGATAGACTACCCATTAGAAGAAAAAAACTACCAAAGCACATATCTTACAACACCATAGATGCTCTTACAACATAAATCCTTATCATAAATTTTCATAGATTATGCTACACAAGTCATACCAAGTGGATAAGGATACCATATAATGTAACCCCCAATTCAATACCCCTTACAATCAATATTTTTAAGTACCCAAAAGAATACTCCACTCCACATGTACCTCCAACTATACCCATTAAAATGAAATAACATCAAATTAAAGATAAATTCAAAACTCAAATCAATCACATGCATTTTTTAGGTGTCTACACCAACTACCACATGGATATCTCATTTCATCAATTCCATGGTCTTTGTAGATATAAACAAAATACTATTTAATACAATATAATCCTTGCTAGCATCCAAATTGTAATATTGTTTATAAGAACTTGTAAGGTGAATGTCACACCTAGTCTTAACAAATGTCGCTAAAAATGATTAGATAATGTATTAATTGATGGTTGGTTATCATTTTTGTTCTATTCAAGGGGTATCCTTGGAAAGGATGGAACACTTATTGTTGAAATGATTTTTGTAAAAAATAGAGTTTGGCCTTATTTTACAATTCCTTTTGTGTGTTAATGTACTATTGTAGTGAGTTCAATTGTAATGGCTAGAGTGTTGTGTTCTCTAAGTGATTGATGTGTTTCAAAAACTATTTTACTATCTCCATGACAAGTTTTTAAGGTAATCAAATAAAATAGGACTTGTGGGGGCCTCTATTGATTTATATAGATTAGTAAAACAACTACATGTAGATGTAGGAAGACTTTAAATTTTAGTTCTCATCTTGTTTAGGTTTTTGGCTAATTGGAAGAAATGATGAGACCTATGGGGGCTTTGAAAAATATTTTTGAATTATCTTGAATTCTAAGTGAGGTGAATACTACAATTTAAGATTTTACTACAAATGAATGGTTATGAAAATTGTTCACATCATGCAACTTATTTTATATAGTGACTTGGTGGTCCTATTAGTGGTACTATATGAAAGATTGATTGTGCATGATGAGCTGATATTGAAATTGTTGATCTATATAAAAGAGATATAAGAATCTTATATTATCTTGAGTTATGACTGAGTCAAGATCTATTCATGATTTATTTCTTAAAAACCTTTGCTAAGGGGATTGAGATTGTAGAAGTATTATTGTTTTATGATGGTCAACACATGTTCTAGTCTCTTTGTATGTAGTGCACATTCTTGTGTCCCCATTTGTGAAGGATAAGATTCCATCATTCAAAATGGCATATAAGAGAGTGATACAACTCTATAGTTGTTAGAAAAACTTTACCATGATATTTTCTCTTCTCAGTGTTTTATTTTTTTAATTTACTGATTCATTGGTATAATCATTTAACTTTCTTTTAAAGTAAGAATCTACAAATAATATGAAAGTACTTAGTCTAATCTAATACTGTGATTGTAGGTTCATTTATCACAACTAAAGTTGTGATGACAGAAAAGAAACTTGTCTTTCTTTGATATAATCCTATTATAATGTGGATGTGTAGTGTAGGTAGTTGAAAAGGCTTCATGATATCAATTGTACTCACTGATGTGTGAATGATATCTATCTAATTGTATTGTAATCCATTACTTTTTCAAATAGCATGTATGTTAACATCACCCATTTCTCATGCACACGTTAGATTTTCAAAGGAGTTTGTCTTTATCTTTAGCATTAAAGAAGAATAACACAAATACTATTTGTGACGATTGAATTAATGAAATATTCCATAAAATCTAAAAGTCAAATGGAGTGAGGTACTTTATTTTCAAAACATAGTGACCTCTTATGTTGGGAGTGCATTTATTACAGAGAATAATTTGAGAACATCATATTTCCTATTGAATACTACCAAACGTGTTATGTTTTGGCCCAATTATATATATATATATATATAT
>VDFB02358134.1:161262679-161369161 GCA_007258455.2 Sequoia sempervirens | reverse complement strand
TCCTATCAAGGGTAAATTACGTACTTCACTCAAAGGTTGGCTAATCTTCAAGCAAATAACTATCAATTCACCAGGAACAAGGAGAATATCTCACATACATTCCTCATAGTAAATGAATTTTAAAATATTTTTATTCTAACCCTGAGTCCATAGCTTGATATACTATCATTATTATTCAAATGACAAATACCATGACAAATAGACTAGTGTCTTCATCAATTGGGCGATGGATTCATGCATCTTACAATCAGTCATATAGAAATTTTTAAATTTGATAATTTTGGGCTATTCCCATAAGGCTTTGCATTATGGAAACTTATTGTACATAACACATCACTTCTTACCAAATCCTCTATAAATTCTCACAAATCCATGGCCTCATTTAAGCATTTAATTGATTCTTCAAACCAAAGTAGAAATAAAGACATGCATTCAAATGAAACATTTGAAGATGAACAGGATATAATTGATATTATATTCAAAATTTGCAAGAGATATACAAAGCAGAGCATATGAGTTATACATAAAATCTGTTTTGATATTAGTAATTTCTACAAAACTATTTAAGATTTTCATATGCACAGTTCAAAGCCCAAGACAATTCGACCAATCTATTTTCTGGTATTCTTCTAATTTCTACCCTTTTCACATATAAGACCTAAAGACTCAAAAGACTATAACCCCTGCAAACGAGCCATGAATTCCCTTTTATAGTGCAAGGGAGCCAATAAGCTTCTGGCTCGAAATGCATATCACATCACAAAATTTCATTTCAGTTTAAATTTCAACTACATTTCTAAAATTCCCCACAAGTTGATTAGATTAGAAAAGGGAAACCACAATTTCAACAACCACCAAGAGGAGAAATAAAGTGATGCCAAATTTTCCCTTGGTTGCCAGGTAAGCAGCAAATCCATCGTTCATACTACCACAAGGGCACATAGTCAGCATCCAACACCTCAAAAAATAAGCCACGCATGCAGAGAGAAAGCAACCGCCACAAAAATTATCAAATAGCACAAAAAATTCATTCACACACCATCTTTTTAACAACCAGAAGACCTCCCACCACTAGCACACCATCCACGATACACACGCCCACTTCATGTTGTAGCAAGGGTTGGAGATGAAACCTCATCTCCTTCCTCATCCTTGTCTCATTTCAATACAACACCATCTCGCCTACTCAGAGTCTTGACAGCCAAAGGAGGGACAGACAATACCTCCGCTCTAGGGGATGGAGCTCGGCCCAAAGTCACGAGGTATTGGCGATAGCTAGAATCCATCTTCGTCTCAATTTTAGATGAGGTTTTCGTGATGTCAATTGGTGAGTTTTGCAGTCCAAAAGAGCCACAACCATAGCAAAGTTTTTCTTGAACTTTGTTGGAGGGTTTAATAGATTCTTCTCCTTTTGCTCTGATTACCTCCGAGCTCCTAGCTTGACCCTTAAATCGGCAGCTACATCTAGTAACAACAGGTGCAAATCCCTTGCCATGGATATCCCTGTGAGCGCTTTTGTCCTTGCTCCAGGTCCTCACCGTGGGATTCCTGTGAATTAAGTTGGGAAGACCTCCACACTGGAACAAATGGAGGACCAAACTTAGAAGACTTGACAACAAATTGTGTTGGCTAAAATAGCAACTCTTTACTTCTATTTATTGAACAATGTGATGATAACAATCATCAATGCTCAATGAAAACACACGCGCAAACTAGGCAATTCATTGGCATGTGTATTGTCACTGATTATTTCCCATGTGCATGGAAATCTACATATCATACTTCATGATTACTGACAATTAAGTCTCCACACTCGCGAAGATCAATTTGATCACATATGTAGAGAGTAAGTCATTAATGTCCACTGGTTGCAGAATGAAATGGCCATCACATGCTCATTTATTAATTTTGAATGTTGGTCATTGATCTCGTGATGAGATGGTAGATCAGACGGCTCACTTTAAGCTGACTAGAATTGAATTCTAGCAGTGCTTCATCATTTTATCTCTGGCCAATGGCGTTGATCCACCTCAGACAATAGCTCCTATGTTGGCAAGCTTTATCTATCTCACGAACTTGGTGGATTAATCCGCGTGTTGGGATTTCACTAATCCCATAGCCTTTAATGAGCGTTCACTTTTTCCTTGCAAGCCAACAGGGAACAGTGGAGATTCTCCCTAACACTCAATCTTGGTCATTAGTTCAGAACTATTGGCATCAAGCCAGATAGTGGAGAATGGGCCCCATGTCCGTATGAGGACACACGTCTTCATCTCGGCATCCTCGCACTGCATAACCGAATGGCACTTTACATTTTCAAATTGATGAGGTACGACCGAGATCCTTTCCTACGGTCTTGAATCTCAAAACATGCACACACGACAAGGTTAGCATTAAATAAGGGGCCATTGTTAGGTCGATGGTGATTTGAACCTTGCTGATGAAATGACTTAAGCTTAAGTCATTTGGGAAATATTAAGACCTGGCCTTAGGCAAACATTAAAATCAATGGTCGACTGGGTGACCGATGTTCTAGGCCAGAAGGGTTGGTGGATAGATGCATACAATGGCTCAAATAATGACTTAAAGAGTGGGAGACCGATAGGGTAAGTCAACATAGAATTAGAATGGCTAAGGTTTTTTTTAGAGGAAAACCCTATCCAAGCATGGGAATGAGAGTTCAAAATGTTGATTAAATCCATAGGATCCCCAAGAATTACAGAAATTTTGGAAGCTTTGTCATGATCGATGACAAAAGTAAGTTTTCTAGACTTGAAAAATATGAAGGGGGTCTATTTAATTTTGGTGATGATACATCTACTAAGATATGTGGAAAAGGTTCAATCCATTTTGATGGAAAACATAATACAAATGATGTTCTTTATGTTAATGGTTTAAGGCATAACCTCTTGAGTGATGGAAAAATGTGTAGCAAAGGATATAATCTTATGCTTCAAGATGATGGATGTGAGATAAAAAAAGCTCCATAACTATGGTTGCTACTGGAAGAAGGATAGATGGAAATGTTTATTGGCTTAAAGGTGTTGATTTTCATTGATTTATGGCTTAGATTAATGAAAGTTGGCTATGGCATAAAAGAATGTGTCACATCAACTTTGATAGTCTAGCGAGGATTAGTTCAGTTCAAGTTGTGAAAGATCTACCAAAGTTACAAAGCCTATCAATGATGTCTGCAAGGAATGCCAAATTGGGAAGTAAACAAGAAGTTTCAAAGTCAAATATCAATCTACTATTATACTGTTGGAGTTGGTGCATACAAACCTTTGTGGTCCTACCAGAGTAATAAGTCTTCAAGGTGGTAGGTGTTTTATGCTATTGGTTGATGAATATTCTAGAATGACATGGGTTAATTTTCTCAAAGAAAAATTAGAATCTCTAGATAAGTTTAAATCATTCAATGTTATGGTTGAGAATGAAATAGATATGAAAATCAAGTGTTTTAGGTCTAATAGAAGTGGAGAATTCACCTCCAATGAGTTTAACAGTTTTTGTGAGAATTGTGGAGTAACGAGGCATTTATATTTCCCTAGGAATCCTCAACAAAATGGAGTGGTTGAAAGGAAGAATATGACTGTTTAAGAAGTTTCAAGAACAATGATAAAAGAGGAAAACCTATTAGAATTCTACTGGAGAGAAGCAATTCATACTGCTATCTACATACTTAACAAAGTTCAAGCAAGACTAAATAGTGCAAAGACTCCATATGAGTTGTGGTATGGAAGGATTCTTGTTGACAAATACTTCAAAGTGTCTAGAAGAAAATGTTATATCAGGAGAGATTAAAAGAACTTATGAAAGTTTGATACAAGATTTGATGAAGGTATCTTCCTTGGATATTCTACAAGAAGCAAAGCTTACCAATGTTACAATAAGAGGCTGAAGAAGATTGTTGAGAGTGCAAGTGTCAAAGTGGATGAGAACTTAGAGAAGAATTTTATGGTGATAAATGGATATGAATCAGATGAGTCCTCTTGTAGTGAAAAATGATAGAGATGAAGATAAGGAAAAAGAAGTTCAAATTGAAGAGGAAGAATCTTTAGAAAGGATCCCTAAGGAGTCTGTGCAAAAGAATCATTTTGAATATTACATCATTGGTGACAAAAGCAAAGGTGTGTTGATAAGGAGGAAAGCTTTTATGACAAAAGAATAGGTAAACCTATATTTATTTTCTAAAGTTGAACCTAAAACAGTGATTGAAGCATGCAAGGATGAATATTGAATCAAGGCTATGAAAGAAGAGCTAATGCAAATTGAGAAAAAACAAACTTAGGAACTTGTCCCAAGACCAACAAACAAGAATGTAATTAGAACTAAGTAGGTATTCTGAAACAAGTTGAATGATAATGGAGAGGTAGTAAGAAACAAGGCAAGGCTTGTGTGTGAGGGCTACTCACAAGTAGAAGGAATAGATTTTGTGGAGACATTTGTTCAGGTGGAAAGAATGGAAGCTATCAGAATGTTTTTAGATTTTGTAGCACATATGGATTTCAAGGTTTATCAAATGGATGTGGAGTTTGCTTTCTTAAATGGTGAGTTGAAAGAAGAAGTATACATTGAACAACCAGAAGGATTTTAGTTATCAGAAAAACTAGATATGGTGTGCAAGTTGAAGAAAGCATTATATGGATTGAAGCAAGCTCACAGAGCTTGGCATGCAAGGTTGGATATATATTTGATACAACAAGGATTCAATAGAGGTATCATAGATAGTAATCTTTATTTTAAAGTTGAAAAAGATCAAATATTGATTGTGGTTATGTATGTTGATGATATAATTTTTGGAGGAAATGAAGCAATATGCAAGAAATTTATAGAAGAGATGCAAAAGGAATTTGAAATGTCTATGTTTGGGGAGATGAATTTCTTCCTTGGACTACAAACTAATCAGACAGAGAAAGGAATATTCATTTCAGAATCAAAGTATGTCAAGGAAATGTTGAAGAAGTTTCAAATAGAAGATTTTAAACCACTATGTACCCCTATGGTTATTGGCTACAAGCTGAGGAAGAATGATGAATTTCCTAAGGCTAATTAGAGCAAGTATAGATCAATAATTGGAGGACTGTTATACCTAACTGCTACTAGATCGGATATCATGCATGTGCAGTTTGTCTTATGGCTAGATTTCAAGAAAATCCTAAAGAGTCACGTGTTGCAGTAGTAAAGAGGATATTCAGATACTTGAAAGGCACTTTGAAACATGATTTGTGGTATCCAAAGGATGCTGATTTTTTTTTTAGTGCTTAGACATATGTAGATTGGGTAGGATGTGTCGATGAAATGAAAAGTACAAGTGGTGGTGCATTATTTCTTAGATGTATATTGGTGTCTTAGCTAAGCAAGAAGCAAGATTTAGTATCTTTATCTACTACAGAGGTAGAATATATTGTAGCAACATCTTGCTGCACACAGGTGTTGTGGATGAGGTGAACCTCGAAGGATATTAGAGTGGCATATGATGAACCAATTTCAATCTTCTGTGACTATACAAGTGCTATTAACATTTCAAAAAATCCAGTGATGCACTCAAGAACAAAGCATATCTCAATTCGGTATCACTTTTTGAGAGAGAAGGTTGTGGAGAATGAATTAAAGCTTGAATATGTGCCTACAAAGGATCGGGTTGTTGATAGATTCACTAAGGCTCTTCCTAAGGATAATTTTGAGTATCTCTAGGAGAATTTAGAGGTTATTATCCCTCCTTCTTTGAACTAGATGCATAAGGATATGCATCAGTCCAGTGGATTTGAAGATTCATTCTTTGTCTTGGACTGATGTTGGAAGCTACCTCTCAAGGGGAGTAGGTAGTGGCATTATTGGTTGTTGCAGTAAAGGGGAGTAAGTGTTGATGTGTAAAGGTTACTAGTTGATACAATTTTTTGTGTGCTCCTAAGGGGGGGTATGCAGAGTAGTTAAAAGAAAAGGTAGTTTGCAAAGCAATTGTTGTCCCTTATAGGTATTGCCTTTGGGGAGAGAGAAAGTATGTATGTTTGATGTCAGAGGGGGAAAGTGATGCAAATATGTTGCCCTTTTCCATTGATGTCAAAGGCGGAGAGAGAATAATGTGAAAAGGGGAAAATTTAGCTAAGGGGAAGAGAAAGTAAAAGGGAGAAAGAGAAAGAGTTGATATGGAGCAGTGTGTTGGTGATCAAAGTTGTTATGTTTGTTGTTGGTGGTTTTTCACATCATGTGTTTCCATCAATAACAAAGGGTGAGATTGTTGCAAGTATGTGTAGTTAGTGTTGTCATTGATGTCGACAGGCTTATATTTTTGCTATCATTGATGTCAACTAGTAATGGTTGAGAAGTTGTGATATTGCTTTGATTAGTTTCATATGTTGTCATTAGTAAGTGCCAATAGTGTCAACCTCTAGTGTTCCTTTGATAAGCTTTTGTTTGTGGATGTTGTTTGGTTTAGTTGTTGTGTTGTATTTGGTTTGGTGATGATGAGGAAGTGTTGAAGATGATGGGAATGTGTTTTTGGTGCTTGGTTACCAAGTGTTTTTGAGAAAATTTAAGTAAAAGAGGAAATAGTGTATTGTAGAGGTGTTTTGGCATACAAAGTGGTGTTCTGGTTTTGCTTCGCATTTATTATGTGTTGAAGATTTGCTTGTACAATTCTAATATGATGATCAAAGGTGTTCATAGGTGTTATATCCAAAGTTTCTTGACTTGTATCATTGTGCAAATAAAGTTGTGTTGACTAGTGTGTGAATTGTGTTGCAGTGGTGTCTGGGAGAAATGGTTTTGCTCTACATTTTTCCATAGTTTGGTTTTTAGTCTTGCAGTTTTGGAAGTGTGTTGATAAATTTTATATCTATAGTTGAATTTGTTTATGGATTAGTGCTCTGCAAGATGATTTATTCAGTTATAGCGTGTGAAAGATTATTTGGGCATACAAAATAAGTTTGTTCTTCAAGTGTATGATGTTGCAAAGGATTTGTTGGATTTTAGGGTGTTGATGGAATATTCTAGATTATGTTTAAGTGATGTGTGTGGTATGTGAGTCATCTTTGGATTTGAGGAAGAGTGTACTTAAATGTTTAATGGTGTTAACACTAATTATGGTTTTGCTTCGATAATTGTGGAAGCGTGACGTAGCATGTATGAGTGGGTTTAGGTTCAAGTTAAGGAGTATTGTAGTCCATCTTCAATCCTTTCCACCATAGGAATGTTTTGGTGCAAACCTAATTTAAATTTGCACGGTTGAGGTGCATAGATGACATTGGAGAATGTTTTCAAGGTTGAAGAAGGTATAAATAAGTGTTGTGTTGATGGAGGATTGGTGTGTAGTGTGTGATGTGAATTGCAGAAGTGTGAAGTGTGAATTTATGAAGTACAGTATGATCTTTAATGAGTTAGACTATTGGAATTAGTGAGAAGAAGGTGTCTACAATCTTCAAAAAGGTTGTGAATGTGTTGGTGATGTTGTGGTGAACTTTTTTGTTGCATTAAGATGGATTTATCATTGTAACATTCTTCTTTTCTATAATCTAGTAGTGAGCCATTGGAAATTAAACCTTCTTTCTTTTGGGTAGTGAGCCTATTGTATTCAATGTTGCAATCACTTTATATTGTGAGCTAATCCTCACCATGGTTTTCCCTCAAAGATTTCCACATAAGTTTGGTGTTCTATTATGCATGGTGTTGATGTGTTTCAATTTCTATTATTCTCTTTTATGCTAAATTACTCTAACAGATCAAGGGTTAATTAAGTTGATGGGGATTTGAATGTTTATGAGGGTTTTGAAATTTTAATGTACAATTGATTCACCCCCTCTCAGTTGTCTTATGCATTCAACACCCACTTCACCAGACTCCACTTTGAGGACTCCAAACTGTCAACCCATAAAAATTGCCTAGCTAGAGATTCCAAGTATTTAATAAAGTTTATGGGGGCCACTTGAAGCATACACCTGTAATTAGACCCTTGGTATCATTGTGTTGTGCAGTGCAATGCTTGGGTTCATGACATGGCTTAATCACCTCCCGCTGATTCATCAAATTTGGTGGTTGTATTAGGCATTAATAGGTCAATCTTTTGGTGCAATGACAATTATTTGTGCAACAATTGGTATCAAAGACTGGGTCACGGGTTTGAACCCCTTGCTTACACTGGGGGATTGTAGCAAGGTATGCACCCTTGGTCTCCTTTTGTTGTGCAATGTAGTACTTGGGTTTATGGCATGGCTTAATTGCCTCCCATGGATTCATTAACTCTAGTGGTTGTATCATGCATTAACAAGTTGATCTTTTGGTGCAACGACAACTGTCTGTGCAACAAATTTGATAGGACATGATATGGGAGCATTACCTTTGTCCTACTTAGAAGGGTTATGTTGTGGATGATTAGGAAAGGACTCTGAAGATCAAGACCTAGGACACCTTCTCTGCAAATGACCATACTCATGACACAGTCGACATTGAAAGTGGAGAGACTCATAATCAAGTTGTTGCACCCTTGAAGATGAACCCACATGAATTTTTAAGGAATCTAGAAGAGGGTTACTCAAATAAATTTTAACACAAATGCACGTAAAATTAAGTACCTTTTTATCCATCATTTATTGAGAAGGACCCAATGACTTCCCTAGCAACACAACCATCATATGCAAAATATCGTTCTTCCAAAATTCAACCGGGAACCATAAAAGACACACCCAAATAGGAACCCAACTTGGGAGCTCCTTTGAAGGATTGAAACCAACATGCCATGGTTTGATGAATAAACCAATATGATTACGAAAATAGGGACCCCCTTCAAAAACTTTATTACGATCAGCCATGCATATAAATACAACCATACAAAAATTGTTAGCCATTAAAATCACCTCCATTTCACCCTCAGGACTCCATGTTCGACTAGCTTAGGACTCAAAAAATGGAAGAAAAACCCACAACCCCATAAACTTACAAATTAACGCAATTTTTAAGTAGTATTCAACATATTCCACAATAGTTTCAAGATTAATTGCCAAGATAGGCCTATCATGGCTCCTCTCTAGACAACCATTAATTTTTAGAGTGCAAGGATCCCCATCTAGAGCCATCTCCTCCAACCTCAAAGCTTTATTCAAGAAATCACTAGCATCAAAAGGCCTTGATGAAGACATACTATTAGCATGTAGAGAAGCCATATAATCCATTATTTGATTAAAATTGATAGCTTTCCCTAAAGCCAAAACCTCCAAAATGATGCGAAGAACTAACATCGCCAAACACCCCAAAACCCTTACACCTCTCTCGAACACCAAGCAACACGAAAAATCACAAAAGGAAATAAAGACCTGAACAAAAATCCCCACTCGAAAGTGATCGACACCCACCTAAAACTTGCACACACCTCTAGCTCCCCAACCACACACTTTGTGCTCACATGCAAGGAGGAAAAGCTTCATGCAAGTCGTAGACCTACACATTCACACCTTGCACGCTCACCATTTGTATTATGCAATCTCTTAATAGGTCATATTTTATTCAATTTTTTTAAGGATTCAATCACAAGTTGGTTATTCTAAATTGGAATCAAGTACAAGGACATTTTTCAAGAGGAAAAAAGGGTTTTTGATATATTCATATTTATTTGTGCTTGAAAGTTTATAGAACAAAGGATTTGCATATAGTTTTATTTCAAAATTTCGAGGTAGCAATTTGAAAATAAGTTAAAAATTATTTGTTTTTTAATGACGGGGTTTGGTGATCATGGAATCAAAGCAAAGACAAAGAAAAAATGTAGGAAGCTCATGAAACCTAGATAAATTGAAGCAAATAGAGAGATGGAGGCAAAATGACAAAGAGATAGAAGAACAAGGATACGTCAAATGAAAAATATTGAAGCATCTAGTTCCACGACTCTTGAAGAGGAGACCATGAAGGATGGAATGAATGTAGATGATGCAAATGTGGAAATGGTGAATATGGAAGAAAATGTGATTATAGAGACAAACCCAACTATGTCTTCAAATTTGGCTTTGAATGATATGGAAATAGTGACTATGCAAATAACTTGGGGTGTGTCTTTGAATCCACCTTTCACTGATATGGAAACTATTCAAACAAATCCAGGTATGTCTTCAAACCCATATTTTAATGAAATTAATATTAATTATTTAAATGAAGTTGGATATATCAATGATGATATAAACTATACTAGTGAAATAATGGAAACACAAAATAAGAATGAAATCTCTTGTATGGATGAAAATGAAAACATTTTTTACAATTAAAAGAAATGTTTTAGATAACCTTCTTGGTAAAATTTCTTGGAGACAAATAAGAACCCATGAAAATAAATTATATAAAATATTTTTTTATAAAAAATACTAGGATTTCAAAGTCAACTCATGATGAAATTGATGAAAATGTGGAAAATGAGAAAAGTGATGAAAAAATTAGGCATTTTTTTAAAACCTAAAAAGAAAGATGATTCAATAAAAACAAGTCATATCTAGTGTTACTAATGCTATTGATTTTATAGGAAAAAAAGTCAATCTAAAGATAAGAAAACAACTCAACATGCTTTAATGATTGCTTTAGTTAATAAGTCAACTTTGAATAAAATAATGTTAAGATTAGTGAATTTATAAAAGTAAATCCTAAAACTTTGACAAGAGCGACAAATAGGAGAGGAAGTATTGAAAACAATCCAATTAACCAATGTTGGAGTTTTAGTTGTAGACTCCTAAGGCTTGACATGAAATTAAATAATGAAAATAAATCTTTAATTGAAAAATACTGACATGATAATACAAGAGTGTCATCTAATACTAGAGATGTTATAAAATTAAGAGTGAGACCAAAAATTTGTGACCCTTGTCCAAAACATCTATTAGATATGACTCAAACTAAATTTCACAAAAAAAAATAGATGATTCAATCTTACCAAATATTAGCATAAGTCAAAATCATTTGAAAAATGAAAACCTTGGTATGTGAAAATTAATAAACAACAAAGCCCTTGCTGTAAAACTCATGTACAATTTCATTATTATTATGATATTTTTCTTTATATACATTGTACTTTGCATACTATTGAAATTATGTGTGAATGTGGTATTAACAAGCCACCTAAAACAATCAAGGAATTTATAGCAAGTTTGTTTTGTGAGCCATCTGATGGACACTTATTTTATTTAAATACATGCATTTTTGGATAATGCAATAGATGTGACAACCTTTCATTGTTAGGGGAATGTATGTATGAAAGTAGTTTACATGATTTTGGAAACAACTAGTGGATGTTAAAAGATTCAAAAATGTTGAATATTTTTTAAAGGATGGAAAACTAGAAAACATTGTGAGCTAATCATAGAAAAAATTAGTGTGCATGCATTCATTAGAGAATTTAAAGATAAGATTGTACCCAAATATGTGAAACACTCTCAAAATGCTTAATGGTTTGATGGTCAATTTCATACATATAAAAAACACATTTCCAATTGGAACTATATTATTAGTTGTTGACTTTGCAAAAAACTATACTCTTGCTCCACAAGAGGAAATTCAATCCCAATATTATAATTCAATGCAGGTGGCCATATTTTTTCATATTGTGTATAGACATGTAGATGATAGATTTTTTTTTAGGGAGTACCATTTCTATTTGAGTGATAATTGGTTACATTCACCAAAGTTTGTTCAATATTGTCAATATATTTTATAAAAAATTAAAATAAAGAGAAATTAAACTAAGAGAATATCTCGCATGATAAGATAATTGCATTGGATTTTCCACTACTTCCTTGCAAGTCTTCATGCTATGTTGATAGTTCTTTATGAGTTAGATTTTCTTGCAAAATTGGTGGAATTTCAAGGGGACATAAGCTTCTAAGTTTATCATATTAGACAAAGTTTGTAGGTCTTAATAAAATTTATTGGCCAAGGAGCCACCAAGCTTGGTCAACAATATATTATTGCCTTTGGTTAAAAAAAGGATTTTGAAAAGGTTTAGGTCCCATTAGGGAAGCCAAAAAAATGTCAAGGGAGGAAATGTGCATTTGATCCTAACATAGAAATGTGTCATGTAGGACAAAAAATAACTAAAGGATCTGGTGGTGTGGGATGCAACCAATAATTCAATCTTTACAACAAGGTTGTATCCTTATCTATTATAGTCATACAACTAACTTATATGGAGGAAAAGGGGATTAAATGTTAAAAATAAATTAAAAAACTAGAAGGCCATAAGGTAGAATGATTTTTCTTATGGGCCTTGATATACCTTCACAAATTTTGGCATCATGATTGACAACTAATCAAGCAAATGGTTCGTACATAATAATTGTGATGTTAAATAAATATAACATTGACTCACAACTTTGAGAGTAGCAAACAAATATATTAATATTTCAATATTGTTGAAAACACACATATGGTTCAATAGAGCTTCATATTAGGTACAATGTAGGGGTTCCCCTATTTTGTATACAAAAGGAGTGAGAAGAATTTTTATATAGCAGGCTCAATAACTTAGCTATACAAAATAGGTTCTAAAAAGCTAAATTATATGCAAGTCACTATATATAGAAGAAATGCCACACCTATATGGGCTTTTCCTCTAATTGTTGTTTAAGAAATTAGTAGTTGATGGTAGGTGGTAAAGAATTTGTAAGTAAATATTCCCACTTTTCAGTTTAGTGCTTCAAGTGATATGGGGAGCATTTGGGAGGTCCCAAATAGAGTGCATGGGTACCCACATCAATGGATTCTATTACTCAAGTGTACTATAAAAGAAATCCTTGGGTAGGTCAACTATTTTGATTATAGGTGGTGTTTTTGCAAAGAAGTGATTGGTCATTAATATTGAGCAAATATATAAAGCAAATATTTGATTGTAGTATTTGAGAATTGAAGATCGTGTACCCCAAGAGTGGAAGCAACCCTAGATAGTTGTAGGGAAGTTGCATGATCAATAATTAGGTTGCAAGGGTGTATCACAACCAAGGAATGCTAAAGATAATCACCAATCCTACGAGCCATTGGATGGAGTCCCTTGTGGTTGATCATGTGACACATTAAGTCTTGTTGTAAGCTTTTTTTTCTCTTTCAAAAAGTCAAATAGGTCCACCACATGCTTTTGTCAAATATTTTTCTTCAAAATAATATATATTATGGGGCCTATCATAGGCCACACTATTTTATTTATATAAATCATGTTGGCTAGATGATCTAGACCGATTATAAGGAATGATTGTAAAATTCTAGTTCCTATTCACTAAACATCCCATACATTGTTGCTTCATACAATGGTGTTATGATTATGATTGGAAAACTTGTGCTTAATCGTGACTTAACTCCTCTTTAGTGGCCCTATGTGTACAACAAAACCATATTGGGAAACTATTTTGGCAAAGGAAAATTACACAACCACATAGAAGGCAAGGTTGTGTAGAATATCAATCATATGTAATAAAAAATCCAATATAAGAACAATTAGAAAATACTTATTAAGACTCAAAGTAAGTAGAAGGGAAAATGAACAATATAAAAAGGACCAAGAGTTTAAGGTGGGAAATAAAGAGGAATTTATTGGGTACAAAAAGACTATAGGGACAAGTCAAGAATATTAAGCCACTTCAATATGGACCTTTCACTACTTTAGATGCCATGAGTAAAAGTTCATAAAGACACTTTTAGTTGCAAACAATAAATAATTGCATATGTATGAGTTTTATAAGTTTGATGAAGATAAGGAACATGTACAACCTTCTTTCTAAGATGGGCATTGATGAATAAGCCACACTTTAAGAGGATGTTGTATTGCAAATGAAAACTAGGGATACTAGAAACACGATTTAAAATTCTTGGTTCAAGTAAGACTTGAAGGCCAAAAAGTAAACCAATAAAGTGATTCTCTAAAGAAAAAAGGGGGAGAATTCCTCCCTTGCTTAGTATCTCATTAAAATTTTGTAGGTCCAAAGCCTCTTTAAGAAGGGAGGAATTATTCACAAGGATTGGGATAATAAAATTTAAATTATAAGTTGATTTTGAGAAAAAATAGAGATGAGAATATGATGGAATGAAAAAAACTGTAAAAGGAAGAGAGACACCTTTACAAATTTGGGTTGAATCCACACATGTAGAAGTGACTAGGATGGATTTGCACTTGCAAGGTTAACCCCACACTTGTAGGAATGAACCCCAACTATTGAAAATTTAGAACTAAAATGAAACTCTTGTCATGTAGATTTGCACCCTTGCTAAGCATCTAGCTCAACAATATAATGCACTGTGGAAACACTCTAGGCCCTATGGGTTTCCCATAGAGGGGGTGAATCTCTAGAGAAGATTGGTTCCCTTTTTGCAATCACCGAAGTTTTAACTAAACTACTATTGTTAGGCTAAGAAAAGAGGAGGAAATGACTTGTGAATGAAACTTAAACTCTAAAAAGGTGATGCACCAAAATGTTTTGAGACTCCTATTGTTGTTTTAGACATACAATTCTTTCAATAGTGAGATGACTTTTACACAATTCAATATATTTTGTGTACACCAATACATATGCATTTTGTAAGAAGGTTGGGTGTGTTGTAGTTTTGGAGGAAAAGGTGGTCTTTTCACCACTAACAAGTTTGTTTCATATCCACTACACAACTTACAACCTGCATAAAATGTACTTTCTCTCCCTATAAGTGCTAAAAATGAGACATTTATTAAAGGTTTTGCATAGAAACACAGTAATATTCGTCAACCACTATTTTTCACACAATAAAATAGTATTTGAGAAGGAAAAAATACTTGATTTTATTGATAAAAGATGCCTTACAGTAGTATGAAATTGCCAATGCTTTGAAATGATGGTATTACATTTGATTTTCAATCATAAAATGATTAGTTTTTTGAGTTACAATGTTATTTCTCATACAAAAAAGAACTCTTACAAGTTGCAATATCATTTTAGAATGCCATAACTAACTAAAAAATGAACTTGGGCATCCACTTTAAGTTAGAAACACTTCCTATTTCCTAGCAGCTAATTACAAGGAATAGGTGACATGTGTCTCTAAGTTGTTTGAATAGGTTTGAACTCTCTATGGGAGTTGGAAAACTATTTTCCCTATCGTGACTCCTTTAAAATCTCCAACGTGGTGTTGAAATTAGTGAAACTTGTTTGTTTTGACTTCCTTTATCTCCTTGACTACCTAAATACTTGTAGCTATTGTCTTTGGTGCCCTAGATAGGTGGATGATTGGTCAAACTGCCTCCTCGATATTTTTAAGATATTGTAACTACTACAACATCTTAATTGCCTGAATTGAATTTTATCTTTTCCAACCACCCTTTAATGCCTCAAAACCACCACTTGCATACTGTTGGTTTTTTTTAAGAACCAAACTTAATCTCGACAATTTCCTATAAATTTTCCATAATTTAATGATCAACAATGGTGAGGATTGGTCAATGATTAGGTGAAAGCTTGCTAGGTTTTCCCTTTACACTTTAGGCTCTACAAGACCCAAGAGGGTGATCCTTACAATATTTTAAATGATACTCTTGTGCCAAATTACCACAAACATTTTGAATAATAGATACATTCCCATAATTTGCAAATTAGATGAAAGTCCTAAAGAATCTAGCTAATTCTTTAACAAATGACCACCTAAAGCAGGGAATGGATGATTCCTCATTAAACTTTAGAACAATTAAAGGTGTATAAATGATTTTCTATATGGATTTTCTCTTTGAAAGGAAAGGTTGACTCAATTACATCAAAGATAACAAATTAATAGATCAGTGCTTTATCCTTGGGCAATGAATTTAAATTTGGAATAAACTGTAATACAATAGTGATTAAACTCAACATTTGCAGACTATTGTGATATTGCTTTACAACACACAAATCAATATCTCCCAAAACAAGAACTACTTATCAAATCCTTATACTAAATCACATAAACCTATGATCTCATCAAAGCATTTTAATTAATTCCTCGAATTAAAGCAGAGACAAAACCTTACATTCAACCAAAATGATTGAAGACCAAATAGAAAGATCCTTGATCATTTTATTAATAATCCATATCAAACAATATAAAAGGAGAGAAATTGTTCCAAAATTTGCATTTTCTCATTAAGATGTTGTCACTACTGTAAAACCATTATGTCTATTACAGACTCAAATTCAACCTAAGACTCAACACTATTCTATTCCTTTGTGCTTGAATTACAAAATCTCATTACATGAGTTTGAATGCTTAACCAACCAAAGACCTATGCATTTGGCCTTGAATTCCCTTTTATAAGAACAAGGGAGCAACAAGCTTCAGGAAAAATTACACATACAGTCACATTTTTCATTTGACATACATTTGAATTTTAATTTCAAAATGTCCCCAATCAATTATATTTGCATTTCCACAAGGAGGAGAAAGTATAAGACAAAAATTGTTTCCATTTGTTGAAGAAGATTTCCTCGCCTTCCAAAAGGAATCTTTCATCGTTGTAGCATCACCAAAACATCTTCATGAGTAAAGATGTCTTCCACATGCACACCTAGTCAGCAGAAACCGAAACAAGAAAACAATAAAAAGAGAGAAAAGCAAAACCCATCCACATCACAACACATTTGTCATCAATCTTCATGATTGAGAGGAGATAACATTTTGCAATATTTCAGCTAAGGCTTAATCTATAAAAAATTTGAGCCATGTGTTATACTCCTCCTTGGTTGGCCATTATGTATCTAATAGTTTATGCACTTTGGTGTATGCTGGTTATATCTAGCATCAATTAATATTCCAGCCTCTTTCACAAATGTGTCCATTCTTACCTCAATGCCTGTCATATTATCAACAACTAGATTTAACATGGTATAATCAGTGAGATTGATCATTTGCTTGAAATGTGGGAGTAGACCTCCCAACTCATCCTTTCATACAACAAACTCCTTTAGTCCACCTTCATCATCCAAAATATTAGTATACCATGCCCTTCTATGTCTCTAAACATTTTCAATTTATTTTGCGACTGCATGCCCAACTTACCATGGAATGCTATAATCTCACTTAACAAATCAATTGATTTTAACAACTCAGGAATATTAGTTGGAGCCTCAAGGTCTTCTTGCATATGAGGCATCATTTCTTTTAATACTCCAACCTTGGTACTTTGCTTGCTCCATTCATTTTGAAAGGTGCTTTACACCTGCAAATACTTCTTATTAGCTTCATGAATATTCTTGTTTACTATCTTCATAACCTTGCGCTTTAAGACATCATCAAAGATATCATCTGCCACCTTGCTAGTTTCCTCTTTGGCTTTCTTTGTGTTATCCTTCTCTACTTACACATGTTTCAAATTTTGAATTCGTAGTGACAAGGTCTCTCTATCTTGTGCAAATAAATCAGAAGAATTTGTAGAAGGTAAACCTTTTTGTGTTGTTGCAAGCACCCTATTATGCTCATCCATCAACTTATTATACTTATCCAATAGTTTGTCATACCCGTCCTATGTAATTTGGGTTGTGTCAACACTCAACGTGGCATCATGCATAGTTAATTGTACAACTGTAGTGACAGTTATTTCAATAGCCCTCTTTATCACAACAACACCAATTTCTTGCTCCATAGATTTTATTACTTTAGGTTTCCCAATATTTCGCGCCATGGACCAAATAGCAAGAGTGTGCAACTTTGGGCTGAAACCTAAGCCAAATACCTCATTATCAAAATTTTCCTTATAAATAGAAGCATTGGGGTCTTTTCTTATTGCATCCAATGTAATGGAAAATGAGAGCTCCCACCCAGGCAATAATAAAATCCCACACCCTTTAACCAAATCTCTTGCCTCTTGTGGTGATATAGCTACAATCTCTTTCATTATCTTTCCCTCTTCTTCCTTCTTAGCTTCTTCTTGTACGGAGGGATCAACCTATTCTTTTGCTTCTTCTAGTCTTCTCTTTATGTTAGAGCTTCTTAAATGGATGATAGTCTCTACCTTTGTTTGGACAAATGCATCATCACTCATGAAATCATTACAAGTTTTGATTTAGACATCATCATCTTCTGCTTCATTATATTCCCATTTTATTATCCTACTAGTAGGAACAACAATATTTAAGCACCCTCCTTCTCAAGGGATGGGAATCTCTGATCAACCTCCTTCTCCATTGGAATATATTTTGCAGACTCTTCAGGAACATAAGCCTCACCTCCTTGCTCACTTGTTGAATAGGTCACCAAAGGGGTGATTACAAGTTGCTCACCTATCTCCTTTGATTGCACTTGGATTCCTTGAGCAGAGGACTAAGTTGGTTGGCTCCTCATTTGAGCATCATGATGCTCCTTAACAACTTTGGCCCTTATTTTAGCTTTTTTAACTTTATCAAAGAAAATTTTATCTTTAAAATCTGCTAACAACATTTTAGCTTGCACATATAAGTCCTTTATTCCAAAGTAAGGACTCGAATAAAAAGGGTTTTCATTCAAAATGTTTTCCTTAATGGCACATATTTTTCTCTATGCACTCTTCCTCTCTGTAACTTCAACATCAGAAGATAAGTTTTTGATTACATCTTCTTGGTACAAAAACTGATGTTGTTTTCCTGACAATCCTCTAGCTCTTCTTTTTGCATCAATAATCCCCTCAAGATCACAATATCTTATGATATCCTACTTCATCCTGTAGTTATTTAAGAGGGAATCAGACCTCTCAATACCCTCCTTTGACAAACATGCAAAATATGCAAACCCACATTTAGGGTTTATCAACGATGCCTTTCTTGACTTTTTGAAATGTTCTTTTTTCTGGCATCAAGCTACCACATTATTTCCATAAATGCTTTCCTATCAGATACATACATAGGAAGCCAGTGGGGTGGAACTAGGGATCCATAAATCCTGATGATAGTATACCTGGTGTGCAAGTACCAATCTCCCTAATTGAATTTTTTTGTAGTGTTATGCTCAAACTCCAAAGGCCTTAAGATTTCTTTCACACTTCTTGAAATTCTATAAATGGGCTTTAAGCCCAACTGCTCCATTACTCCAAACTTGAAACCACTGTAAAATGCAACATAGTTAGAATCTAGACAGTGCACATCCCAAATATGTGTCCACTTTTGTATAGGAAACTCTTTGTCAATATTATCCCTTTCTCTTAACTTCACGAAATTCCTCCACACCTTTTTGCCTCTCCACAATAGCATGTACATCAACAAGGAATAATGTTTGCAAGACAATGGAGGTGTTGTATCTTTCAATTTTATCGAGTCCTCATGCAACTGATCAAAAATATAAGAGGCATAATCAAAAGTCCTATTCTGATACTTGTTTTGTATATCAATTTCTATTACCATCAAAGCAACATCCATTTTGATATCAAACGTCTTATTTAAAACTTGACACAATGCATAGTTTGTATTCTTGAAGTAATCTTCAAATTCATCACAACTAAATGGCTCAAACTCCTTAGGAGTAAACAACATGCCATTCTTTTTTAGGTCATGCCTTCTATACCTTGGCAAAACATTATTTTTGTATGCAAACTTATTCTACTCATACTCATTATAAAAGACGCGAAATTTAATTGACTTAGTAGTAGAAGGGTTTAATTTGTCATAACATCTTGCCAATTCAAGAATCAAATCCACCTTCACAAACACATTAGGGAAAACCAATTTTCCAACATCACAAGTCCATAGATGACAAGTGGGGTGACTAGAAAACATCCTCTTGAAAGCATATAGAAACGTATATGTCTAAAAATGGTCATGATTAAGCTTGTTAATTAATTAAATATGATTTATTTAATTAATTCATCTAATGTCATCTGCATATAAATAAATTTAATTATTTATTTATATCGCTCATCTTCTAAATTCTTCTACCTTTAATTAAATTAATTACTAACATTCCCACCCTCCGCTTAATTAAATTAAATAAATTTTTATAATTTATTTATATTTAATTATCATCCTATTCTAGAGTTTAAATATTTTAAATATTTAAATAATGGAATATCTTCTTCATCTCATCTTTTACCTTTCGCTTGATTAAATTAAATAATTTTTTATAATTTATTTACATTTAATTATCATCCTATTCTAAAGTTCAAATATTTTGAATATTTGAATAATGGAATATTCTTCGTCCTCAAATTAAATATTAAATATTTTTATTTAATATTTTCCACCTCACCCTAATTTCATTTTCTTTTTTTTAAAACATAATTAAATAATTTATTTAATTATGTGGGTTTCCATTTTCATCTCCACTTCTCAAATTAAATAAATTTAATTTATTTAATTTCTAACTCATGCTAACTCGCCCTTCCAAATTCATCTTATCCTTTGAAATGGAAGTTTCCCTTCGAAACTCAATGACGAAATTCAAAGAAATGGGAAACCTTCCATTCTCCTCTTCTACTTTTGAAAATCTCCCGCCGTCCGTTCGAAACAAGCTTAATCCGGACCGTCGATCGATTCAGCCAATCAAACTCGTTCGAAAACTCTATAAAAGCCCGTGCAAATCCAAGCCTTGGTTAATCATCCACATACAATATGCATAATCATTCATGTTCGCACACTTCGTATACTCATTTACATAGCCATATTTTCACCAGCATTTGCATACAATAGTAGTTTTAATATCACAGCAATATCTTTCGTTTTAGCATAGCCTTTTGCATTTTGCATATTATGCATTCTTATTTTTATCTCGTTCTTCATGCTGTCATTTTGTTGAGCTCTATCTGCTGATCTGAGAGCCATTCGAAGCAACAAAACGGTGAAGTTAGAGGAGGATAAGACGGTTTCGAGAAGCTGCGATTACGGTTTGCATTATTTCATTTTTCTTTTACAGCTTTTCGATTTAATGTCTTATTAACATGTGTTGGATTTTTATTTAATTAATGCAATATTTTATACACCACATTAAAATGGCGCCCACCAGTGGGGTGGAACCCACAAATTTAACATTTTTGTAAGTTTGTTTTTGACAGTTTACTTTCTGGAATCGGTTCTTCAAAAAATTCTAACGTTTAGGCGCATTCGAAAATTTCTGACGCGCATATGGAAAACTTTAACTTTTGATTTTCAGATTTTCGACGCACATCTTGTTGGCATCTGACTTTACGGCGCATCCCGTACTGTAAACGCGCATATAGTGACTGTTAAAGCGCATATAATTTCCTCTTACATGCACAATAAATATTTTGACATTTTCTTACGGCGCATCCAGTCTATGTTTAAGCGCTTTTAGTATCTGTTCCGACGCATCTAGCTTCTGTTCGGGTGCATCTAGTCTTTGTTTCGGCGCATACAGTCTCTGTTCTGGTGCATATATGTTTCGGAGTATACAGTCTCTATTCTGGCGCATATATGTTTCGGCGCATATAGCTTCTGTTTAAGCGCATATAGACTGTAACAAAATCACAGAATTCTGATTCTGGCGCATTCCGCAGACAGAATTATGTTTCTTGTCTGAAAGTTTTAAAATGAAGCAATCCTAGGGTAGCCACATCTGGATAAAATGAAGCAATCTAGGATAGTCACCAAACATTGAATCTTGCAGTTAAAATTGAACAATCTATTTTTCGTGAAGCAATATCTTCACTTAGAATAGCTCATTGTTATTTGGATTTTAAAAAGAACATTTGCTTGCTGTGATTGTGGCAATAGGTCTATGCTCTCCCCTTAACTGGGTGATCAGAATACCAGACTTGCCTTTTTATTTCATGCAATGTTATTATTTCAATTACATCCTTTAGAGAGCCTGCCGTAGTGGGAAAAAGTACTCACCCTACGGGAACGACTCAAGTGGGTTCAAGCCAAAGCCAGGCTATTCCACCCCACTATAAAATTTAAAGCAGATCTTGGGAAACCCTCTTTTGCCGGTAATGTGCAAGATAACCATCCCCAAAGCCTTTGTTCTAAAGGTTGGGAGGTCTCCTAAAGGAGTTTATTATTGCCACACCGAATGGAAATCCTTACTGCGACTAGTGTAGTGGCCAGCTAAGTCAGTTGCCAAACATTCTAATAATCATAGTGCAAGGGGAGGGAAGAATCTGCCCCCAAGACACTCACCATATAACTACCAAGGATTTTTTGCTCAGGGGATCCGATATCCACTTCCGTAACTCTGAGTACACACCTGGAAAAGACAAAAACACGGGCACCCCTTCGGGGGTGACATGGCTATGTGAGTCGACGCAGTTCTAAGATGTGGGCTGTTGATTACTAGAATGACCTACTTGAGCACTTAAGAGTGAGTCTGTCTGAACTGTCTTTCATGTGAAAAACCTGTGAAAACATTTGATGAAAAACATTTCTTGATCAAACACTTCATGTTAGTATAGGGCTTTAAGAACAACTGTTTTCAAAAAGTGTTTTGTTGTGTCTTCCATTACATTAATTCAGATAAAGAGATTATCCAAAAGAAACATGAAGAACAACAACTGAAAGCCACTTAGGAGTTTTGTCATATCATTACTTCAAAAACATTCCCAATACCTTTTTCCATGCTTAGGGATTGGAAGTCAACAAAGTTTCCCAAGAAATCAGTTTTCAAGAGAATCAGAAAACCTAAGAAACCGTTAGGATATAAGAAAACACTGCAAAAGAGAAAATTCTTGTACAAAAGTCGACAAGTCTTACTTCACTATCGAGGATTTCTTCACAGATATCAAGATTTTGTTAGAGGATTCACTGATGAATATGCTATAGATCCCTTAGATTCCCGAGCTTATTATCAAAGAAGAGCTCTATCACAATGGCATAATCATAACCAACCTCTTGAATTTGACAACATACCACAACCTTCCATAGAATATCCTTCACACCCAAGCCATATTCTTCAAAGATCTTTAGAGAATCTCCTTGAAAACGAAGATCAAAATCTTTTAAAGTGCACCTTTCAAAAACAAGCTTTCTAATTTTTGGCTCAACTTCCCCCAACAGGATTCTGAAATCCTTTATCATCTTGGAAGCCACAACCAATAAGTTAGGAGCATCCTTGATCATATCATAAGATTACATATCTTATCGGATCAAGACATCATCACCATTGCACTTGTCAAAACTAGGATCTAGGTTTAGAAGAATTTTTCCAAAAACATATGCCTATCTCCACAAGGTCTCAACACAATAAACTGAAGGATACAATCCAGAAAGAAAGTCATATTCAGAACACTCAAGAGGAAGGAGAAAGCAGTAATCCTATTTTTTAGCATAAATCAAAATCCACTCTTCAACAACAACATGGACAATAGAGAAGAAAATCCTTTTCATAATTACAGAGATAAAAATCAAGTGGATAGTGATGAAGAACAAGAAGAGGAACGTCTTAGAGAGGCTGAACAAGATCCAAAATTCCATAAAGACATTGAAAAGATCTTGCAGCGAGATAAGGAAAAATATTTTCGCTATCTAGCTGAACAAGGGGCTAAATTACCTCACGACTTTGACACAGAAAACTTGAAAAACAAACCTGAAGAAACACCCCTTTCAGATCTTAGTGCCTTGACCCAACAAATCAAGGCACTTCAAGGACAAGTTAGAGAATTACAAGGGGGAACAACCACAAAGAAATACACTCTGGAGGAAATCTGTCCTTATCCTTTCGACATAAGTTTAAACATGATTCCTTTTCCCAAGCATTGTGAAATGCCAAAATTTGATCGCTATAATGGGAAAATGGATCGGATCCAATGATCACGTTAGAGACTTCAGAAACCTGACATTGGAATTTGCTTACGAAGATACTTACTTAATGCGATTATTTCCTAGGAGTCTGGGAGTACATTCTATGGAATGGTTATCCAAGATCACACCTCCCGTCAAAACCTTTGAAGAATTGATCAACCTATTCATATCACAGTATACTTACAACATACAACATCAGATCACCATGATAGATCTTTGTAAAGTTGCACAAAAACCTGGTGAACCTTTCATTACGTTTCTTCAGAGATGGAGAAGAATGTTTGCCAGATACCCACTCCTGTCCCTGAGAAAGAAAAGATGGTTACTTTCATCAACAGTTTAAATTCAGAAATGAGCTATCACTTGAACTTACATTGTCCCTCTTCTTTTGAGAAAATGATCGAAGATTCCTTAACCATTGAAAATGCTTTGGTCAAAAGAGGCATAATAAAACATGACAAAGAAAATCCTAGCTCATCTAACCATCACAATAATCAGGACAAGTCCAAATTCTGGACTCGCAACAAAAATATGGTGAACGATGGTGTTGTTGACGCGAATCATGCCTCGACCAAACCATTCGTCCTTAGTACTCTAAACACTCGCAACAACAATGTCAACTCAATTGCAAATCATGGAAATAATCCTCCTCTACCGAGGAATAATACAAATCAAAACTCTACTCCCCATCAAGGGATTTCCAACAACCAGGGTTACCGAGGAAACAATAACAATCACAATTCTTTAGGGAACACCTCAAATTCAAATCCGCAAAGATTTTCATTCTTCTCAAATAGAAGAACTTTCACTCCATTGGGTCAATCTGAAGAATCCGCGTTCAAAGAGTTGATGGCCAAAAATGTCATTACTTTACCGCCTCAACAGAATTATGAACCCAGTGTAAAGCCTCCATGATGGAATGAGGCACACTATTGTGATTATCATCGGTGTAAGGGTCATCGTACAAACAACTGCCAAGCCTTGAAGAATGCTATTCAAGACTTGATTGACAATGATATCATCACAATAGAAGGAAATCAACAAACCAATGCAGACCACCAAGCATTTCGTAATCCTTTACCTAATTATCAAAAAGGTGAGTCTTCTGACAAAAAAGTGAATCACATCAATGATGATCATATAATCAACCATCTCTACGCAGACGATGAGCGGTAAATGTCATTAAAGTCAACGAGAAGGTGGAATATAGGGAAGTCAACGCAACAACAAGAGCGCAAGCTAAAGTTGTCTTGAAAGGCGCTTCTTCAAAATCCATTGAATCCCCACCTCAACATCAATATGATTTGGTCAATCAACTTCAAAAAACCCTCGCTCAAATTTCAATTTTGGAACTATTAAGGATTTCTCCAGCCCATAAAGAAGTTCTCAAAAAGGCCCTCATTGAAACCAATGTATCAACTAAATTGGATGTGAACCAATTTCAAGCCATGGTAGGGAATTTTTCCTCACCCACTTGCCTTTCATTCTCTGATAAAGATGACATTTCCATAACTCATCCCCATAACTCCTCTTTTTACTTAGAAGTCATGATTCATAAGTTTCGCATTAGACGAGTTCTAATAGATGGAGGTGCTGGTTTGAACATTTGTACCTTGAAGTTGGTCAAAGCCTTAGGATTTTCTAAGGACTCCATTGATTTCAGAAGAAAGATTACCATAAAATCCTATGATGATGAAGAAAGAGCATCCAAAGGTCTAATCATGCTGCCAATCAGAGTGGGCCCTGTTATAAAGAATACTTTTTGTCAAGTACTGGATCGTGATCTGGCATATAACATCTTGTTGGGTCGTCCTTGGATCCATGAAATGCAAGTTGTCCCATCAACTTACCATCAATGTCTCAAGTTTCCTTATGATGGACAAGAAATCACAATACCTGCTGATAATTCCAACATTCCAACTTGTGCCAACATAAAAGCCAGTCAAGATACTTTGGTCCCTAATAATCGAGAAGCTCATGCTAGTACTTCTCTAAAGATTGACACACAAATCAGGCAATTGACCAATAGTTTTGACAAAAAGATGAAATTCAAGGATCATGGAGTTGGAGAATACTCTCTTTGTCTTGTCAATTTACCTATGTCACCTCGATCACATGGACAACCATCTATCAGGGAACACCAAGTATCAACAGCTTCAACATCAAAGCAAATGCCAATAGAGCCAATTACAAAATTTAATGGACAATTCATCAAAGAAAAATTCCCCATGGAAAACCCTGAGGATACTGAAATTCTAAATTGGCTCTATAAAGATGAAGATGAAACAGTTTATAACATCAAATTACCCACAGACAAATATGGAAAAGGATATTTAATCATGCAGAAGATGGGCTATGACGAAGGACCTATCAGAAAAAGGAAGGAAGGAGTAGTTGAACCCATTCACCTCCGTGGACTTGCTGCAAAAGAGAAAACGGGATTGGGTTATGATACTCACTCTAAATAAAGCAAATCCAAACATGGCAATGTCTTCGCATTACAAGAAAGCTCAGATTCCAGAAAAGCATGTTTGGCAACAGTTCAGAATTTCCTAGACAACAATTCTGACACAGACTCTACTGAATATGAATGGGACACCATTTATACTAATGACTTATGGAGGGACAAAGAAGTGGATGTAATACACCAATATGCCCCAACTCTAATTGAAGGACAAGGTTCAGGGTCCCAACCACAAGAATTTGAACCACAAATCGACTATGACTCTAGTGATACTGAATCAGATCTAAACGAACAAGACTATCATGAGGACAGTATCATCATTGATTCACCTCATACCTCGGATCCTACAGATCACTCTGTTATGACCTTAACCATAGCCGATTTCACACAACCTGACGATCCTCTACCTTTAGTCCATCCTGACCTCATTGATTGGGATTCTACTGAATCTATTAACATACCCATGTTTCCAAGTGATGAAGCTATTGTAAACTTCCTTTCCGCAGAGGATACAAATGATTGTTCCACCAACGATTTTTGACATAGAGTTTTTGATCAGGAGAGTGTCAAGTCTCCTAGCTGCAAAAGTAAAAATATAAAGGAACGATCTAATGGTGAAAACCAGAATCTGGCAGTATTAGATCAAACAAAAGATAAAATAAAGAGCGTATCAGATGGTGAAAACCTCTTTGAGGCACCAAATGATGGGACTCTTGACACTCTCCCTGAGCACTACCATGAACGATCACCTATTCTGATTGAGCCTACAAATGCTGTCAATCTTGAAACTTCTGACAAACCAAGAATTTTACAGTTAGCTGCATCAATGACTGAAAAGGAAATACCAGAATTCATGGAATTCCTAAAGGAAAATCAGGTCAATTTTGCATGGTCTTATGCTGACATGCCTGGTCTTGATCCTGATCTTATCATGCATCACTTGTCCATCAAACCAGGGACCAAGCTGGTGAAACAAAAACTCAGAAAGATGCACCCTCATGTTGCATTATTAGTTAAGGAAGAACTAAGAAAACTCCTTGATGTGGGCTTCATAAGACCAATTGACTATGCAGAATGGATTTCTAACATTGTACCTGTATCCAAACCAGATAAAACTGTCAGAATATGCATAAATTTTAGAGATTTCAACAAAGCATGCCCTAAAGATGATTTTCCATTACCAAACATCGACACTATAGTTGATCTAACAGCTGGCCATGCCATGTATTCATTAATGGATGGTTTTTCTGGATATAACCAAATCAAGATTGCACCTGAAGACCAGGAGAAAACAGCTTTCACATGTCCATGGGGGACTTATTGTTGGAACGTCATGCCTTTCGGTCTGAAGAATGTTGGGGCTACCTACCAAAGAGCCATGACTACAATCTTTCATGACATGATGCATGTCTTCATGGAAGATTATGTGGATGACATATTGGCAAAATCATACACCAGAGAAGGACATCTTGAAGTATTGTCCAAAATATTTGCAAGATTAGAAAAATTCAAAGTTCACCTCAACCCTAAGAAATGTGTTTTCGGGGTCAAATCTGGAAAATTCTTGGGGTACATTGTTTTAGAAAAAGGAATTGAAGTAGATCCAGCAAAAGTTCAAGCAATTATGGAAATGCCTCCACCAAAGAACATCAGTCAGTTAAGATCACTGCAAGGATGACTTCAATCTATACGGAGGTTCATTGCACAATTGCCCGACAAAAGTCTACCATTCACACATCTACTGCATAAAAATGTTCCTTTCAAGTGGGATGACAAATGTGAATTGGCTTTCCAGAAAATCAAAGAATATCTAATGACTCCACCAGTTCTCGTATCACCAAATCCAGACAAACCACTCATCTTATACATTGCTACAACAGAGACATCTCTGGGGGCACTGCTAGCACAAGAAGACACTACTGGAAAGGAACGTGCAATCTACTACATCAGTAGAACACTAACAAGTCATGAACTCAACTACACTTCTATTGAGAAGGCTTGTCTGGCAGTAGTTTTTGCTTCACAGAAGTTTCGGCATTACATGCTGACCCATACAGTCAATTTGGTTTCGAAGATTGATCCACTCAAGTATTTGTTGAGCAAAGCATCATTGACAGGGAGGTTAGCAAAGTGGGTAATGATTCTAAGTGAGTTTGAAATTCACTATGTTGACCACAAGGCCATCAAAGGACAAGTTATAGCTGATCAATTAGCAGAGGCACCACTACAAGCAGATCATCCCTTGCACATTGAATTTCTAGATGCAGATGTATTCACTGCAGAATCTAAACAAACGTGGGCCTTATATTTTGATGGTTCTTTCACTCAACATGGATCGGGGGCGGGCATACTTTTTGTCACCCCTCAAGGGCATACCATTCCTCGTTCATATAGGCTAATGTTTCCATGCACCAACAACATAGCTGAATATAAAGCATTAATCACTGGACTCAAGATAGCACTGGAATGGAGAATAACAGAATTACAGGTGTTTGGTGACTCACAATTGGTCATTTGTCAGATCAATGATGACTATCAAACTAAAGATGAAAAACTATTACCTTATAAAAAGATGGTGGATGACTTCAAGAAATACTTTGTGGACATCAAATTTACACAAATTCCAAGGGTTGATAATAAAGCAGCTGACGCTATGGCTACAATCGCATCATTGTTACAACTCCCAGAAACTCAAAATCGTTATGAATTTCTGGTGGAACAATCATTTACACCTGCATATGATACCCCTGAAAGCCAAATCATTTGTCATTTAGTAGGATCCGATTCGCCTTGGTACGAAAAAATTTATACTTACCTCAAAGACAACATCTTACCACCCGATTTATCTCGTATCAAAGACGCAACTTTATTCGCCAATCCGCTCACTATACCCTCATCGCTGACACCCTTTATCGTCGTGGTCTTGATGGTACTTTACTCCGATGTCTTGAACGCGAGGAATCTGACAAAGCTTTACAAGAAGTTCATGGTGGCATCTGTGGTACTCATTCAAGTGGACTGACCTTATCTAAAAAATTGATTAGAATGGGTTATTACTAGCCTACAATGGAGAGGGAATCATTCACTTTTGTGAAAACATGTTCAAAATGTCAAATTCATGGGAATCTCATTCATGCTCCTGCACAAGAATTACAACCGTTCACACCAACCTGGCCATTTTCTCAATGGGGGTTAGATCTAGTAGGCAAGATTCATCCTTCTTCATCAAATGGACATAAATTCATCATCATAGCAATAGAGTATTTCACCAAGTGGATTGAGGCAGTCCCTCTTACTAAAGTTACCGGCAAACAAATATCATCATTTATACTCAACTATATCATTTGTCGGTATGGCATTCCCAACTCCATTATTACAGATAATGGACGTCCATTCAAAAATTAGGATGTTGATGAACTTTGTGAAAGATTTCACATACAGCATAGATACTCAACACCTTACTATCCACAAGGGAATGGCCAAGCAGAGGCCTCAAATAAAACAATATTGAAAATCTTGAAGAAGACTATAAATACTTCAGGGAAGGATTGGCACGTTCAACTCAATCTTGCTCTATGGGCATACCGAACCAGTGTCCGCACACCAACAGGAGCAACGCCATTCGCCCTTGTTTATGGAGCAGAAGCCATATTGCCCTTAGAAGTGGAAATTCCCTCACTCAGAGTATCATTGAAAGGCCTAACAACAGATGATGAATACCGAGTTTCCCGACTCCAAGAACTAGAACTCCTAGATGAGAAGAGACAAAGAGCAGCTGACCATTTGAAAGCTTATCAACAGATGATGTCTCGCAGCTACAACCACAAAGTAAAACCACGTACCTTTCAAGTGGGTGATCTTGTTCTGAAAGAGAACCCACGTAATCAGCAAGATAGAGAGAAGAAAGGAAAGTTTGAGCCAAATTGGCTAGGTCCTTATGTGGTTATCGCAGTCTATGGTTCAGGAGCCTACAAGTTATCAACGCCAGAAGGGGACCTGTTTGATGAGCCTATCAACAACATGCATTTGAAAAAGTATTATGTCTAAGACGGTTGTCATCATCAGAAAAAGTCCTGAAGAAATATCAAAAAAATCAGAAAAATTCCTGAAGAAATATCAAAAAAATCAGAAAAAGTCCTGAAGAAATATCAAAAAAATCAGAAAAAGTCCTGAAGAAATATAAAAAAAAAATCAAAAAAAGTCCTGAAGAAATATCAAAAAAAAAAAAAAAAAACATCGTCATAGGGTGAAATCCTGGCAAACAGGCAGTCTATTGACAAGAAAGATGCAATAAAAACAAATAGTGAAAATCTGGCAAACAGACGCTATTTGGAAGCTCTCCATCTATTAGTTCATGTTCTGCATTTACTTTTCCAACCTTCATTTTCATGCATCTTTTTCATCATCTTAGGGTCATGCCAGCATCATGCTCTCATCATTTGCCTCGAATGATAACATCTTATCATGGCTTGATTATTGTACATATTCATTTCAACAAGTTGTGTTGATACCAAAGGCAAATCTGGGAACACTGGGGGCAATCAACTTTCAGATCTTCCCAAAACAGTAAGACAATGACATCGAAACCAATCACGCAAAACAAAGCAACCAAATCAAATCAAAGCATCCAAACATTGATCCATATCACAGTGGTTTTCAATTGCGTACCTTACCATGACTCATATTTGGATGATCTCTAATCTGACTAATGTTTGGAATTATAGTGTTTCATTTTTGAATAATGGTTGTTTATTTTTCGATATCATTTCTCTGGAGCACACTCAATGATGTACTGAACTAGAGTAGCAAGGAAAGAGGATGATTTTTCTTTGTCTGTTGTCTGGAGGTTAATCATTTATCTGTTGCAAATATGTCACAAGACATGATTCTCCAAAGATTATCATTGATGACAGTTCCAAATTTGCATCAGATAGTGGTTAGTCTTTGTTCGTTTACGCAAGAAATGCTCAGGTCATCTCGGTTCAATTATACCTAGATGCTTGTGTTCGCTTGCTATATCAAAATCATGAAAGTTGTACTCAGGTCATCATTGGTGCTAATTTCCCCTCTGATGCTTGTACATACTTCCAACATTTTAAAACGCTCTATGATGATTTAAGCACTCACTAAAACGCTCAACAAAATGATCGGCTTCATTTAGTTGCATTTCATTTTAGGTCATTGTACATAACTGCATATTGGATTTTGCATCGCAAGTTTTCGAAGGGTCAATGGCTGTCATCTTTTGGACTATTTGTGGAGGACAATGCAAACATTTGTATCATTATCATTTACATTATCATTTCATCTTCATCTTCATTTCATCATCATTAGCATTATCGTTTCATCATTGCACCCATTATCATTTTAGTATCAATATCATCTCATTGGGTGCATCTCATATCATTTCATATTAGTTTCATTATTGCATCCATTGGCATTTCAGCCTGTCATATTTTGTTCACAATTCATGTCATGCCTGTTATCAGTCCATATCATCATTATCATTATCTTTTAATATTGCATTATCATTTCATTATCAGTTTTTTTCATTTCATATTAGCATCACATCTTTATCATTTCATCTCATTTTCATATCATTTCATCATCATTGCATTTTCATCATCATTGCATCTCATATCATTTCATATTAATTTCATTTCTTCATTATTGCATCCATTATCATTCCATCATTTCATATTGGTTGCATCGTCCATTTCATCAACATTCCAGGTGCATTTCATTTCACATTTGATTGTATTTCATCCATTTCAATATCACTTTCTTTTCCATATTGTTTTTATTATTTTTTATTTCCTCTCATTAGCCACTCATTATCACTTTACTATCATTATCATTTCACAATTTTTGCTTGATACCATTATCATTCTATCAACTCATTTTTATTATCTTAACGACACGTTACCATTATTTCATTCATTTCACTTTGCATTATCATTATCTTTTGAATCATCGCATTTATCATTATCACTCATGGTAGTTTCATATATGCTTTATTACCATTATAATCATTTCATTCATTCATTTATCATTCATTCTCATTAGCACTTCATTCATTATCATTCTAGTCATTTCATTCACTTAACATTCATTCCATCCATTCATTATTATTATATTATTTCATTATTATTACCATTTATTGCATCATCATTTATTTCACATTTTATCATTTCATGTCATTACCATCTCATTATCACCTCATTTCACTCATTATTCATTATCATTCATTCCATTATCATATCATTTCACTATTATTATCATTCCATTTTAACATATTATTTTATCATTATCATTATCATTTCAGTACATTCCATCTATCCATTTAACATATCATTTTATCATTATCATTATCATTTCATTGCATTTCATCTATCCATTTAACATATCATTTTATCATTATCATTTACCATTTCATTGCATTTCATCTATCCATTTAACATATCATTTTATCATTATCATTTAACATTTCATTGCATTTCATCTATCCATTTAACATATCATTTTATCATTTAACATTTCATATCATATCATTTACCAATTCCATTTAGCATTTCATCTATCATATCATATCATTTCTTTTCATTATAATTTCATTTATCATTTCATATCATAACATTTTATTTCATCACACACCATTTTATAATGCACCACTATTTATTCATCTCAATTTCATCACAACATTCACATCATTTTTACAGCATATCATATCATCATAGCATATCATAATACCTATCAAGAACACAACATCTGCACTGAAAAATCCAAAAATAATAAATGCACATCATAGGTAATTCATCTGCATGACATCATTAGTACACATCATCAAATCAAAATCATAATAAAATATCATAATCACATCATCCTGCATATCATATTAGTCATCAAATCTCCATAAACACGTAGACATATAGACATCAATGCATATCATATCATCACATCATAAATGCACATCACATCATCATCAAAATAATCATCGCTGCCACATATCATCACTCATCAAAAATGATACAAATGTCCAAATGTCCAATGAAACTACAATGTTCAATACATCAAATATGATCGGAAATGGCATATACATGCTCCAAAAATAATATCATAAAATCTAACTGGTAGATGCTCCTGATGGTGCCGGTCTGGAGGGAGGTGGTCTGCCACTAGTGCCTGCATCTGGGTCCTGCTGTGGCCTTGTCACTCCTCTGCTCTGAGTATGTGTTCGTGATATGCTCTGGGTCCTGCTGTGGGATCGCAAATATGGCTCTCTGCGCTCTGAAAGACATAGCTCCTCATATCTCACCCTGTAGTACTCAGCCTCCCTGGCCATCTCCATACCCTCTCCAATGGCCTCTCGCAGTGACGCACTCTCTACAGTGCCCATCATTCTCTGAGCCATGCCCTCAGCCTCTATTGCTCGTCGCCTGAATGCATCTCTCTCTACGATCACTTGAGCTAACTGTGGGTCTGGGGCAGGTGCCTGTGCCTGTCTCTGTGCCTGTGCCTGTGCCTGGGCGAGCTGTGCCTGTAGCTGCACAATAAAAGCCTGTGCCTGCGATAACTGACTCTGCATCTGACCCTGCTGCCCCTGCAATGTCTGCACCTAAGCCTGAAGAGTGGCTATCTGTCCCTGCTGCGAGGAAAAGGCCATCTGGATCACTGTCCACCTCCCTATCCCTGTCCTCGGTCACCGCATAATCTGCACACCCCTCAGGATATCCAGCCCCGACCTACCCAGTGCATGTCCTCCCATCCCGCCATCATCCCCATCATCATCATCATCTGAGCCCTCCTCCTCTTCGCTCTCCACCTCTCCTCCAACTGCTCCCTGCTCACCGCCAGCCACATCCTCCTGTCCACCTGCTACAGGCTGTGGTACTACCAAAATAGGTGCTGGCTCATCAGGACTGGTAAATCGTGGAAATGGATGCGTGTGAAAATAGGCAGCATACTCATCGGACATCCCAGCATCCACGATGTCTCATCTGTCAACCCATGCCTCAGGTGCTAAGGCCATGAACTTTGTATAGGTGGCCTGATACACAATACATGGCCCCCATCCGACCTCATCCCTTCTCCGCGCATAATGTGCAATCCCCTGCGGCATCCCCTGCGTAAATCTGAACTGCCTCTACACCCGCAATGCCAGAAATCTCTCTAAAATGAAGGGAGTCCTCCCTATCAGAAACCGCAGAATACAGACATAGGGCATCTCTATATCATTAGTAGCCCATGGCTCGCAATCCAAATATGGTCACCATATGACTGTATCTATATCATCCAGAAGTCGTCTCCAATAATCTACCTTGCCCAGCTTGGGATGGGTAAGGAACTCAGAATACATGTAGATATATGGCCTGCCTCGTGCCCTCACTCTGGGGCATGCCGGCCTCGTCACAGCAAAATTCTCCCAGACCCAGATCTGTAGCATTGTAACCCCGCAAGATAAACTGGAGGATCCTCTGTAAACTACCTGGTGCAAATCATGATAGAGATGAGCTAACATGTAGCTCCCCCATGCATACCTCCTCGGCTGTAGTATCATCTGCTCTAGAATCCTGCCCCAGCCTACTGACAATCCCTTTGCCCGGCGATCTAGACAAAGGAGACCTCCGATGAAAGCACCCAAAACTGCTGGTAAGGCTGGATATCCGTGAAAGTCTACCCACGGTACCCAATACCTGGCTATCTGTGCGTCTCCATATACTCTCCTCAGAGCATCCGTACCTCCAATCTCCTTGTGATCGTAATACACAAGGCCTCCAACAACCAGAATACCTAGGATCCTGTATACATCCTCAGGAGTCACTGTCACCTCACCGGTCGGCATGTGAAAGGTGTTGTGCTTCGAATGCCATCTCTCTGCAAGTGCTGTCAACAATCCTCTGTTGACCCTAATCGGCGGCATCGCCAACAAGGGTCTCAAACCGCACGCATCAATCACTGCTCTGTCAGTAGGGGTCAACTCAGGGATCCTATCCCATCCTGCTGAATGCCGCTCTCTAATCTGGAGGTTTTTGAAAACCTCCTATTTTTCATCACAAGGATCATCCATCAGAATCATATCACATATTCAAATAAAATAAAATCAGACCTATATCAGTGAACTATATCAGACCTATATCAGTGAACTATATCAGACTCATATCAATGACTCATATCAATGCATCAAATCAGCGACCCATATCACACAATCAGTCCTATTAATCAAATCAAATCAACTCTATCAAGCTGGATATCATATCATATCTATCCTACTATCAATTACTATTTTTTTTCTATCGCAGGAAGCAAATTTATCAGACGTCCTATCAGTTTCATTTACTCTTTGTTTTCTATCCTAGGAAGCAAGGTTATCAATCAATCATTTGATTTTCCTATTATTTCTATCCATATCAACATGATGATATGACAATTTACCTATCTATTGACTAAGGAAGCAATACAAAATCATCATTTTCATCAGAACATTCATTTTGACTATTTACTGGATGCACCATTCTTTTTACAGAATGCGCTCAATCCCATATGCGCCGTAGTTTTTACTCTATGTGCTTAAACAGGTGCCCTATGCGCGTTTTCCCATATGCGCCACTTCATTCATCAAATGCGCCACTATTTTTGTTGGATGCGCGCTTTCCCATATGTGCGTCTGTTTTCCCTAAATGCGCTCTATCCCTAAATTTTTTGAATCTCTCCTATATGCGCGCTAGTTTCTACGGAATGCGCTAAACTGGTTTTTCTTACGAAATTTAAAAACTATACCCTATGCACATTTGTTTCTACCGTATGCGCGCCTTTTTTTTTCGAAAGCGCCTAAATTTTACTGTATGTGCGCAAACGTAAACTTTAAAACTAAATCTGTGAAAAATCATGGAAATTTTGATCCAAACGAAAAAAATTGAAAGCACAGGGGGTTAGATCGACTCACCGGTGGTCCGTATGCTGCTGGCCTCTGATATCGGCACGATCTCTCGAATCGGTGGCGATGATAAGGAATCTCCATGTTGTGATGTCACTCTCAGAGCTACAGTTTCACCACAGTCAAAAAGTGCAACTGACTTGTCTCTTTCAACCTTTTTACCTTTTAAAGGTCAACCAAGGGTAAAAAGTGACTTTATTTCCAAAATGGACATTTATTTTTCTGTCGCGAGCTAAACCACTTTTTCTCTCATCCGTGATTTACCTCCCGAGGGGGCATCATCAACAGAAGCATCGAAAGCACATCAGGGGCAAAATCTTATTTTCTTTGAAGCAATGTGTCTTACACATCACTTCAAAGAGGGGCAAAATGTATATGTCTAAAAATGGTCATGATTAAGCTTGTTAATTAATTAAATATGATGTATTTAATTAATTCATCTAATGTCATCTGCATATAAATAAATTTAATTATTTATTTATATCGCTCATCTTCTAAATTCTTCTACCTTTAATTAAATTAATTACTAACATTTCCATCTTTTCACTTAATTAAATTAAATAAATTTTTATAATTTATTTATATTTAATTATCATCTTATTCTAGAGTTTAAATATTTTAAATATTTAAATAATAGAATATCTTCTTCATCTCATCTTTTACCTTTCGCTTGATTAAATTAAATAAATTTTTATAATTTATTTACATTTAATTATCATTCTATCCTAAAGTTCAAATATTTTGAATATTTGAATAATGGAATATTCTTCGTCCCCAATTAAATATTAAATATTTTAATTTAATATTTTCCACCTCACCCTATTTTCATTTTAAAACATAATTAAATAATTTATTTAATTATGTGGGTTTCCATTTTCATCTCCACTTCCCAAATTTCTAACTCATGCTAACTCGCCCTTCCAAATTTGCATCTCATCCTTCGAAATGGAAGTTTCCCTTCGAAACTCAATGACGAAATTCGAAGAAATGGGAAACCTTCCATTCTCCTCTTCTACTTTCGAAAATCTCCCGCCGTCCGTTCGAAACAAGCTTAATCCGGACCGTCGATCGATTCAGCCAATCAAACTCGTTCGAAAACTCTATAAAAGCCCGTGCAAATCCAAGCCTTGGTTAATCATCCACATACAATATGCATAATCGTTCATGTTCGCACACTTCGTATACTCATTTACATAGCCATATTTTCACTAGCATTCGCATGCATATTAGTTTTAATATCACAGCAATATCTTTCGTTTTAGCATAGCCTTTTGCATTTTGCATATTATGCATTTTTATTTTTATCTCTTTCTTCATGCTGCCATTTTGTTGAGCTCTATCTGCTGAATCTAAGAGCCATTTGAAGCAACAAAACGCTGAAGTTAGAGGAGGATAAGACGATTTCGAGAAGCTGCGATTATGGTTTGTGTTATTCTGTTTCTTTTCAGCTTTTCGATTTAATGTCTTATTAACATGTGTTGGATTTTTATTTAATTAATGCAATATTTTATACACCACAACTTCTAATTTGAATTTTGAAAAATCTACTCACTATTTGTAGACTATAAAAGAAACCCAAAAATATTTTGAAGCTAAGAACAAAACCCAGGAATCAGTTTTTGATCCAACAAGTAGAAAATGAAAAATGATTTTTTTTAACCTTTAGCTACGAGAAAAATGACACACAACAATTTTTGTATAGCAATTTTCTTCATATCTGTTCAAGATATGAAAAATCTAAAAAATACCTAGTTGAGATTTCGACCCTGGCTACAAAACCCCGAAATCATTTTTCTCAAAAATGAGTGGAAGCTAGATTTTTGAAGCAAAAAGAAAAACGGCTCCAATGAAAATATTTTTTCTTCAAACCCCCACTTGCAACTATGTCAAATGATCTCCAATTTGGATGAAACAAAAGCCAAATCTGACTTTCTTGAGCCTTCTGGATGCATTGGAATAGTAAAAAATGTTACCAATATAACCAGAAACTCAATCTCTCAATCAAGAATCTAAGAACTTAAATTTCTCAATACAAAAGATCTGATACCATGTTAGAAATATAAAATAGATTGAATAACCCAAGAACTTTATAAGAGAAAATCAAAGCTACATAAATTGGAAAAGCATGAAGAATGCACACCAAAACTCCAAGAGATTATGCAATGTCAATATGACAAAATTACATTAAGAGCTTCCAAGTTGAAAAGATACAATGAAAATACGCATGAATGGATGAAAAAACAAGCTAGGTAGTGAGTTTACACAGAAATTAGGAGAGGAAGTAGGTGGAAAATCCAACAAATAGGAATCAACCACAAAAAGTGGAGGTGTCCCATCAAAAGTGGAGAATGCCACCAAAAGTGGAAAGTAGTTCCACCCTTTAAGGAAGGGAACACCTCATCGCTTATCTCCTAGTTATTGAATAATAAAGTCACTTTATTATCCTAAGCAAGCTTAATTAAGTGTAGGAAAAACCTAAGACTAAGGGAAAATAAATTAACCCAGTAGGAAAATAAAAACCTACACTAACACTCCCTTGGTTAAATCTTTCATATGTGTTTACCTCTTCATCGCCCATGTGTCTATCAATTTATTAGAAATTACAAAAATCCAATAAATTTATGTGTGGGTAGGCTGTCAAAACTTTCAAAAAAAATTGGTTTCTATTACCTACATGCCTTTCATTTTTACCACTAATCATTTGTATTGTGTTCCTCTTGACATTGGAGTTTTGGGAATCCCCTTATCAAAATTTCATTTCCTTGGAGCTCTCAAACTCTAATCCACTACCCACTACCTAATCACTTCCCCTCTTCATGAATATATGGTGTAAATTCTACTTCCACCTTTAGTCCCTAACCAAATGTCTTCCCCATATCTCATTCCCTATTTCCTTCCTAACTCCCTATTTCCTCATTCTATCTCTCAAACCCACTACCTAGTCACTTCCCATCTTCATGAATATATATGGTGTAAATTCTACTTCCACCTTTAGTCCCTAACCAATTTTCTTCTCCATCTCTCCCCCTATTTCCTTCCTAACTCAGAACCTCAACAACTCCATCCCCTAAGACCCAAAGGGCTTGCATGAACTTGTTGCCTTCTCCATTTTTTAGATTACATTCCCTCTTTGTTATTGACTCCTAGATTGCTTCATCTCTTCTCAGATTCTTAGGTTCGTCTTGGACCTAAACTCTTGCCAAGCACCAGAACATTCATTGTTTGTGCCAAGGGTCGACATGCACTTCCAACTACCCCAACAACTTCTAGATTGCCACTAAGACCCCAATTTTACCTCAATAATGTTTGAAAGATATTTTCCTACCCAAGATGTGACTCCAAAAAACAATTTCATGGGAAGATGAGGGAACCTCACACAAATCATCATCAATGGAGTAGATATTTTTGAAAGTTTAAAACTCTTCCAAATTTCCATGGGTGGTAGGGGTAATATTGTTTTGGTTTACAACACATCCCTATTCACATTGATTTGGAGATCCTTCTCTTGAATCTTAGTGAGTTTCAACAATTTGTGTTTGACGACCATCCTAGGGTTGTTTTGTTGTTTGTTATATTTTCTTCTTTGTTTTTGGACATTGTTTCTTTTGCATCTCTTGTTGCATGTTTCATCTCAATTTTCCTTCATTGCTCTTTGTTGCACATTAGTATTGCATTACTTATGATGCAATTCAGTCGCTTGTCCGTTTTGTCATTGTAGTGCATTATTTTGAGTTTTTCCACACTTTTTTTATTTTTCCATATTTGATTTCTTGGTGTTGTAGGTGAATTTTAATTGTCATTCTATCCTTTGTTGCATCTTTGTTTTTTTGTGCTTCAATTGTGTCACAATTTCCTATTTTTGCCAGTCACAAAATTTGATTCTAGATATAAACTATTTAGCATCACAAATTATTTATATGTTGATTTTGAATCAATTTTAAATGTTTCAACTTTAATTTACTTGAAATATATATTTAATCAAAATTAAAATTGACTAAAAACCACTACCAAAGAGAGCAAAAACATGTATTAATTTAAAATAGGAAAATACATAATTCAATCAACTTCTCTCTTTAATCCTTATCTCCTTTGAACTACATTAAATTTGATAGGATATCCTCACTTGAAATTATGGTACAAAATAACCCCCAATCTCTAATTTTCCAACAAAATGATCATAGGTAAAACCACTAGAGTAGTAATCCAACCAAGTAAAAGCACCATAGATAACATGCCATGTTTCCAAGAGTTACATATAATATATGTCATTGTAGAAGGTTCTTTATTGTTCCCACCAAACTATGCATCCATATACAAAAGATGATAGACTACCCATTAGAAGAAAAAAACTACCAAAGCACATATCTTACAACACCATAGATGCTCTTACAACATAAATCCTTATCATAAATTTTCATAGATTATGCTACACAAGTCATACCAAGTGGATAAGGATACCATATAATGTAACCCCCAATTCAATACCCCTTACAATCAATATTTTTAAGTACCCAAAAGAATACTCCACTCCACATGTACCTCCAACTATACCCATTAAAATGAAATAACATCAAATTAAAGATAAATTCAAAACTCAAATCAATCACATGCATTTTTTAGGTGTCTACACCAACTACCACATGGATATCTCATTTCATCAATTCCATGGTCTTTGTAGATATAAACAAAATACTATTTAATACAATATAATCCTTGCTAGCATCCAAATTGTAATATTGTTTATAAGAACTTGTAAGGTGAATGTCACACCTAGTCTTAACAAATGTCGCTAAAAATGATTAGATAATGTATTAATTGATGGTTGGTTATCATTTTTGTTCTATTCAAGGGGTATCCTTGGAAAGGATGGAACACTTATTGTTGAAATGATTTTTGTAAAAAATAGAGTTTGGCCTTATTTTACAATTCCTTTTGTGTGTTAATGTACTATTGTAGTGAGTTCAATTGTAATGGCTAGAGTGTTGTGTTCTCTAAGTGATTGATGTGTTTCAAAAACTATTTTACTATCTCCATGACAAGTTTTTAAGGTAATCAAATAAAATAGGACTTGTGGGGGCCTCTATTGATTTATATAGATTAGTAAAACAACTACATGTAGATGTAGGAAGACTTTAAATTTTAGTTCTCATCTTGTTTAGGTTTTTGGCTAATTGGAAGAAATGATGAGACCTATGGGGGCTTTGAAAAATATTTTTGAATTATCTTGAATTCTAAGTGAGGTGAATACTACAATTTAAGATTTTACTACAAATGAATGGTTATGAAAATTGTTCACATCATGCAACTTATTTTATATAGTGACTTGGTGGTCCTATTAGTGGTACTATATGAAAGATTGATTGTGCATGATGAGCTGATATTGAAATTGTTGATCTATATAAAAGAGATATAAGAATCTTATATTATCTTGAGTTATGACTGAGTCAAGATCTATTCATGATTTATTTCTTAAAAACCTTTGCTAAGGGGATTGAGATTGTAGAAGTATTATTGTTTTATGATGGTCAACACATGTTCTAGTCTCTTTGTATGTAGTGCACATTCTTGTGTCCCCATTTGTGAAGGATAAGATTCCATCATTCAAAATGGCATATAAGAGAGTGATACAACTCTATAGTTGTTAGAAAAACTTTACCATGATATTTTCTCTTCTCAGTGTTTTATTTTTTTAATTTACTGATTCATTGGTATAATCATTTAACTTTCTTTTAAAGTAAGAATCTACAAATAATATGAAAGTACTTAGTCTAATCTAATACTGTGATTGTAGGTTCATTTATCACAACTAAAGTTGTGATGACAGAAAAGAAACTTGTCTTTCTTTGATATAATCCTATTATAATGTGGATGTGTAGTGTAGGTAGTTGAAAAGGCTTCATGATATCAATTGTACTCACTGATGTGTGAATGATATCTATCTAATTGTATTGTAATCCATTACTTTTTCAAATAGCATGTATGTTAACATCACCCATTTCTCATGCACACGTTAGATTTTCAAAGGAGTTTGTCTTTATCTTTAGCATTAAAGAAGAATAACACAAATACTATTTGTGACGATTGAATTAATGAAATATTCCATAAAATCTAAAAGTCAAATGGAGTGAGGTACTTTATTTTCAAAACATAGTGACCTCTTATGTTGGGAGTGCATTTATTACAGAGAATAATTTGAGAACATCATATTTCCTATTGAATACTACCAAACGTGTTATGTTTTGGCCCAATTATATATATATATATATATATGTCGAAATTAGGTCCAATATAAACTATTGTTATAAATTGTGTAGGTGATAAGATGTCAAAATTTATTGGCATATCATAAGGATTAGTCATCTTTCACTAATAGCATAGAGATAAAGGATGCTAGGAGCTACCCATATTATGATAGAAGAGTGGATGTCTTAAAAACTTTGGGCACATGCAGATCTTAAAGCTTAACCCATTTTTTGCTCAACCGTCTTCCCTTGTCAGCCACTAGCTCACTAGCTTGCCACCTACTTGTCAATGCATGAATATTTTGCAATTTTCTCTCTTTAAAATGTCAAAGACTTAAATACTTGAGTCTTATCTTGCTGTGAAATTTGCGAGTACCAATTTCTCTACCAACTAGAATTTATCAAAATCAGATTTTAATTGTTGAGTGTGACTATCTTCAATCTATCATCCAAAATCAATTTTTTCTAATCTCAAAAAAGGATGACAATTTTTTACCCTCTTTTGGTTCCGTATTTCCATACACATACTCAGACCTCTTCATTTCCACATAGGTTTTCATTTATATCCATGCTAAAATTAATATTTCTATACCATGATCATCAAAGATTATTCATGATGTAAGAGCAATCTTGCATCAATGTAATTTTTTTCTTTCACATTTTTTGTTATTTTTTAAGTTGTTAATAATGTTGTGGTCATCATACTCTTACTACAAAAGATATTTCATACCACAAAGGTATATTATAGTTCTAGACCTTATCTCAAGCACACAAAAGTTTCAAGCCAAATGCACTAGGGACATTACAGAGTATTACATATCATTGTAGTTCATTTGTGGATGCCCTCTCATATTAGAATAATCAAATAGATTATTCTACATTAACATGACTTGGTTTCTTAAAACCAATTGTTGGGTGAAATTTATTACTTATTCAAATTCCTAATGAAATATTTATTCAAGTATATGGAAAACGTTCAAGATTTACAATGAAATTTGAATACACTTCGAAGCTTATTGATCCTAAGGAGGTTCACGGTGTAAACCACGTGAAGATTCAATGCATATCTCTTACCACATTATTATAGAAGGCACCCTTATACATTATTCATGGTTACAAATTTTATCATGCATCAAACTTTGGACTCATCCTTAAGCTTTAGGTACCAAAATATCCTCCCATTAGGGAAATATAATCTATAGTCAAGTCAAATATTTAAGATCAATGAAAACCAATCACTATTGACCTTAATTATAGTTTTATTATAAGAATGCAAATAGTTGGCATATGAAGTGAAAGATGAATTTGTTTTGTATATATTAAAACTTATCTTATATTTCTATACAATTTGGCAACCTACAAGGACCTGAGCATGCACCTTGTAGGTTTCCAATACTTATTTCCCTTTATATGTATTTGATGACCTTTAGATTTGATATAATCCTTCCCCTTTCTTTCTTTATTGAAAACAACTAGTTTTTTGTTCAGACTCCAATGCAGCTATTTGAAATGGTTTAGACGACATAAATCTTTTTAGTATCTAGGGGTGGTTCTCGTGCAACACAAATCATTCAATCTTTATGGCTTCGAAACAACATAAATTTTTTTAGTTTCACGAAAATTTCTAGAACTCCCCACAATGACAAGAAACAAAAAAGCATCCTAGCAATTGGAAACGAAACAGTTAGAACACGAAATGGAGCCCTGATTTTTTTTGTTTTCTTCTTTTTATACTAAAATGTATTTGTTCTTTTATTTGCTTGGGAAAAGAAAGAAAATGATTAAGTTAATTGATTTCTATTAGAGGCCCTTTGGGAAGGATTATATCCAAATTTTTGTGTGCTCTCTTCTTTTCATGATTTGATATCTATGTTATCATATTGTTTTATTTTTGTTGTTATTGACATCATAGTCCACTGGGTGAGGAGTAAGGCTTGGCTAGTTTTTTAGATTCTACAACATTGCTAACTAGCTGATGGATATGCAATTGAAGTCTTTATCTTGGAGCCAAAAGTTTAAGAGTATATGGAAGAAAGAATTGTGATTATTATTAACATTGTCAAAAGGAATTGCAATGGAGAGAAGGGTAGCAGAGATATTTCCAGGGCTTCCAGATGACATTGGTTTAGAGTGCTTGCTGAGGATGCAATTCACATCCCACACTAATTTGAGAGTTGTGTGTAGAAGTTGGAGGAATGTGATGAGAAATCCTCTCTTTTATAAAGAAAGAAAGAGGCTTGGAAAGGAAGAGGATTTTTTAATTATGGTGGGGTCATTACTCCAGATATATGACCCGCCTAGTCACACAATAATTATGTACCAGCCCACTAGCAACTCTTGTCTTACACTCCCTCGCATCCCCACTAAATGTAAATCATAGTACTATCATTATCTTTATTCTCACTATGTTTCCTTCGATCATAGATTGATCATGATGGGGCTTCAAGATGAGGATAACAAGGGCAAACTGAGACCACTGGGAGCCACTTTTGTATATAATTTTTGTTCTTACAGATGGCAGCGAGGCGCCAACATGCTTGTGGGTCGAAATAATTTCTCCTGTGCAGTGGACTCCATTAATGGACTAATTTATAGTGCTAGTGGATTAAACAAGAATGGAAAAAGGGTGCCCAAAGCAAAAGTGTATAACATAGAGGAAGACCGATGGAGCCCTCTTCCTCCCATGAGCAAATATCTAGGTACATGTCATAGTGCTTTTATAAATGGCAAGTTTTTGTGGTAAGTGATGATATTAGCTCATAGTGTGCACATGTATACCATCCCACCACAAGACTATGGATAGTCACAAATAGTAGTTACTTAGAGAGGGGGGCAATCCATGTGTATATGCATTTGGGCAGTTGTATTTCTTTGGAAGTTGCATAGTAAATTATGATTTTTCTAAGGACAAGATATGTGTGCTAGGATCGAATCCGGGTGGGATTAATATTGTGCAGCATGCTATAGTGTGGCATGACAAGATATTTGTGAATGGAATTGGTGGTGGTAAGGGTTCAATATTTTACTTTTATGAGTCTGCATCAAAAAAGTGGACTAAAATGGAGTGGAGGAAGTCAATGGTCTCATTTACTAGAGGATGTTCTTATATTGTAGATTGCCCAAACAATATATGCTTTGTAACTTATTTAAAAATTTGATTTTTGCAAATGCAGTTATAGTCTAATTACTATAAATAGGTATCCAAAATAGAGAGATTTTTTATTGACATGATCATAGAGAAATAATAAACACTTTTCATCTTTAAAGAATTGTATTTTATTTTGTTTAATATATATTATAAGTTTGAGTTTGTAATTTTTTTAAGTGGTTTTGGTTTTAATAGTGAAAATGAATTATTTGTAAAGACATTACATAAGATTAAGTCTTGTTGAGTGCAAGGCTTTAGAAATTATTTTGGTGGAATGGATACTCCACAATCTTTGGCTCTTATTCCAAAGAGGTTGAATAATCATGTGCTTCCAATACCAATAAGAATTATTATATATATCTAGGGAAATAAATTGTTTTATATGGATTAACTTAGTATTAATTAAATACATGCTATAATAAAGTAAATTAACTTGGATTATATCAAGACCTTAGAAATTTGATAATTGAATTTTTTTTGAAAACTAAATGTCTAAGGATTATGGTATTTATTTTTTGGAAAAATAATGAAGAGATCCAATGTAAAACTAATGTGTCAATCTAGTAATCTATGAAGTTCCACAACCTATTTTTCTATGATCTTTGTTATTTGGTGGCACATAAAGACTAATAATATTTAAAAATATTCAAGACATCATTATAAACCGGTGAGGTCACAAATGGGGGATCCCCAATATAAATTCTCAACAATTACACCCCAATGGGGTTTGAACCTTAATGGCAAGAATAACAACACAATTTAACCATCACACCATGCCACTATTTGGCCATTCCTAGAATGACTTCTCCCTATAGTCTACTGATGTATTTAAATCAATGAATGAATGTATTTAAATATCAATGCATAACAAATAGTCACACAAATATGTACAAAAATGGCCACCAACAATTAATAAAAATAGTTGGATAATAATTTTATTTTATTTTATATAATTATCAAAATATAGAATAGGCACATGGAAATGATATGATATCAATATGTGGAAACATGTGCAAATAGGATAAGGACTAGGCCACATGTATGGAAACACGTGTAGGTGAGAGAAAATGAAGATGAATAAGAATTAGGGAAGGAGCTAATCTTAACACAAGAATTTGATATTGCTTGCTCTACAATTATAATAATTTATTCCATCAAAATGGGGCCAAAACTAGACCTACTATTGAGACTAGGATCATATTAACTATATAAGGAGAAATAATAAACCCTTTTCACCCTTTTCATCTTTAAAGGATTGTATTTTGTTTTGTTTAATAAATATTATAAGTTTGAGTTTGTAAGTTTTTAAGTGGTTTTTGGTTTAAAATGAATATATAGAATATATAAATATTATTAATATATTAAATATTATATAGAATTTTATATAATATTTAATATTAAATAAGATATATATTATTAGATATTAAAAAATATTAAAATCACATATATTTTAAAATAATATTATAATATTATATCACATATATAATCTCAGATATTAAAATAATATTAAAATCAAATATATATTTTAAATTAATATTATATTAATAAGTACTATTTTAATATATGATTTTATTATATATTAAATCAAATATATAATATTCTATATCTCAATAGAAAAATATACTATTAAACATTATATTATATAATATTGCTTTTAAAATAGCTCTTTTATATATATATATATATGAATAACTAAAACATCCATGCCAATAACTTAATGGAATCTTTCCCGTTGATGAATGTTTGAATTAGGAAACCAAAAAACTCTACGAAAGCTCCATACAATAAATTTGTTATTTTAGACAAAAGGAAAAACCTCATTAAGAATGAAATTTGAAAGTCAAAGTTCTTAAAAAGTAGATTGGTCAACAAATGTACGAATCCCCATTCCTATTATAAAAGACAACTATAAGAGATTATAAGCAGCATAAAAGGTAGACATGGCTACCAAACAAACTATCCTAAACTAGTGGATAGTTACAAATATCTAAATCTGAACTCCAAATTTTTATTTATTTTTATATAATTTCTTTTAAAAAATAGAGTGCTTATAGTCATAATTCGAGAGAAAGTACATTTATTTTTCTTGCACTCAAATTTTTAACCAACATGAAACATATTTCTCAGACTGAATAAAAATAATCAAATGGAAAGGGCATACAATATATTAAAATGTAAGTATGACAAACTTGTAATTGTCAATCATCTGAAATCATAGCAGATTCAAATTAAGGAATCAAATTATATTTAAAATATGTAGTAAACCAGTTAAATAAAAAAGAGTGAAATATAGCACATGATCTTTTTATTCTTTTTCATTCTCACTTTTGCCAGATCAATACCTATCTTTAAGCGACAGTCAAACCAACTTTTGTTGTAGCATTAAGATCAATATGATCAAAACCTATACCAGTTGTGAGAAGAAGTTATAAGTTCTTTTCCTTTTTGATCCTTTTTGTGGTTACATATGCTGGATGAAAAGGTGTAATCAAAACATGCAAACCAGGTATGTGGTTTTCAAGCTCTACAAACAAAAATAAAATACATTAAAAAATTGTAATTGAACTTTGCAAATAGAAATGGATTTAGATCATGGAAACAAAACCTTAACTTCAAATGTTACTGCCAGTATGTATTGTTAGTTTTAGGATTAAAAATGAAAGCAATCAGAAAATGCAACGCATGAACAATGAACACAACGGATACCCTAGGAAAACCCTCCTTCTCGAGGGAGGAAAACCCAACAAATAGTCTCTTCTTATATATCAAAATAAAAGGAGCAGAAATCTGCTTACAGAATCTGGCCTTACACCAGGTTGAGTACATACAATGAAAGAAGACACTTCTCCTTGATACAAATAAATATGCTTCCCCTTGAAATCTGATCTGCTGCTAATGGAATGGAAAACTTCTGCTGGAGGTGTGAATGAAGTGATTGAAAATTGAACTGGTGATCAAATGGATGATCTTTACCTTACATATATACCATTCTAGGTGACCTCTCTTCTAGGTCATCCCTTAGAAGGAAAAATAAAATAATAAGAATTGTTATTTGATAAGCAAGGCCGACCTACCTTCAAATTAATTATCTTAATTTTTACTTAGGAGAAAATATCTCCGTAAGATACAAACACTAACACTCCCTCTTAGTTAGGGAGGTATTTTCTAGATATCCTCATCATGGAGTCTCTCAACGTGATGTCATCATGGAGTCTCTCAACATGACGTCCACCATGGCTGCTCCCATGTGTGGAAAGAAACACATGTACAAGTGTCCATCATGGAGTCTCTCAACATGATTTCATCATGGAGTCTCTCAACATGACGTCCACCATGGCTACTCCCATGTGTGGAAAGAAACACAAGTACAAGGGTCCATCACTGAGTCTCTCAACGTGATGTCATCATGGAGTCTCTCAACATGACGTCTCATCTCAGTCTTAGAGATGAACAAGGGCTCACACTTCATATTTCTCCGTCTCAGAGAAATATACACTACAAGGGCTTTCACCTCATATTTCTCTGTCTCAGAGAAATATACACTACAAGGGCTTTCACCTCATATTTCTCCGTCTCATAGAAATATACACTACAAGGGCTTTCACCTCATATTTCTCTATCTCGGAGAAATATACACTACAAGGGCTTTCACCTCATATTTATCCGTCTTAGAGAAATATACACTACAAGGGCTTTCACCTCATATTTCTCTGTCTCAGAGAAATATACACTACAAGGGCTTTCACCTCATATTTCTCCATCTCAAAGAAATATACACTACACAAATCTTCATGATGATGTGACTCCCTCTGAAGCTCCAAGTACTCACATCAACCTTCTGACCTCCTCGTCCAAGATTTCCTTTGTTGGTTTGTCAAACTCCCTCTAAATGTCATTTCCTCCTCTTCGAAGTAGCTGATCACAATGACAATTTGTATAGGTTCTTCCTCTTCAAAAGAAGTCTCCAGTGAAGTTATGTGCCACCAACTCAGTCCCATGGCTGCAAGCTATGACTCCATGATTGCTCATTTCTCCAGCCGGCATGCCTTCCTCAAAGGATGCCTTAAGCTCTTCCTCCCTTTGAATTCCTTATGCAATCTCTCATCATCTTCTTGCTTCTCGATCTATCCTGGAAGCATTTTAGAGAGATTAATAATAGTTCATAGAATTAAACTATCCCGAAGAGAAATACCAATGCTAGAAGCATACATGATTCACTATTCCCAATTGCATGATTTATTAACTACATAAAATTCATGATCATTATTTAAAGGTACACACATAAAATACTTATCTCTTTATTGACTTTGTTGTATCCATTTTACTGCTCGATCTCAATCATCATCAATTTGTAGCTCCAGGGATTTTTTTTGAACCCTTCAAGTCTCTTACATAGCTCATGAGACTTCAAACTCAACGATGACTACTCCTAGAAATCTACCCAATTGTTATGCATCCTTCAACATACATAGTTCCCCCTCTAGTATGTTATGTCTTCAACATTGAGTTAGAGTTCTGGCAGACTCGGACAAAAGCTCCACGACACTCTTTAATGAGACGACTATTAAGAAGAGTATTACAGTTCTGCATCTAGAGCTCCATGCAAATATCCCGATTCTTTAATCGAGTCCCTTTTCAGACATTAATTGATTTCTTCTTTTTCCTTTAACAAGAATGACAACATTCATTAACTCCAACACAACTCCTTAACTTATAATGACGGCCAAGACTGGAGTTACAATTCATCCCACGACACCACCTTTGTAACCCGACACTTTGAAGAAAAGCCTCAGTAATTTTAAACCATTTGGAGCGCTACTCCAAAATGAGTACTTTATGTATCAATTATTTATGAAGAAGCGGTCTCTTTATAGTGCCAAAAATCCTGAGTCTTAATACCAAACAACCTCCCTTGACTGACTTGTAAGCTACCTGCCTGCTAACCTGGACAGTGTCTTTTAATTTGAAAAACTACATGATATACCTTGTCACTCCTTGGTGATTTGACTCATTCTTATGAGGCGGCACCAAACAATCTTCTGATTTAATTAAACTCACTCCCAATAACTTGCAATTTGTCTTCCACATAGCCACACTTTTTATATTAGACTCATGTGTTGTCTCTCCAGCATTCCATGACTCTTAATAGATAGCAATATACGTCTCCTCAATAATGATAGCGATGATTCTGGAGGTCTTCGAATGAACAGCTAAATCAAGTCTCCCATCTCTCTGTTAACTTCTCAATATCCTTCGACTTTCTTCACTAGCACCGTTACATCATATTTCAAACTGGCGACAACAATTAAGAAGCCCGATAACATAAAATGATATTAAATTTGAGCGGACAATTTATAGGCAATGCTTAGATTTCTTGGACTCACCCAAAATCAAAATTCGACATGCCTCTTTAGCATTTTTATTGAAAGTTGTGGCCTTCTTGATTAAATACTTCAGCCTGTATCATGAATGTTAAGAAATTCGGCCCTTCAATTAGAATCCATAGCTTTAAAATTTGGATGTGACACCCTCAGTCCGTTCAACTTCTCTTTTTCCACAACACTCAATACAAACTGCAACTAGAATGAATACATAAGGCAAAACCAACTGGAGAATGAATTCAGGGGAGCGATCTCATGAAGAAGTCTCTCAAATTTTTCAATCAAGATACTCCAACTGTAGTCGTGTTTCCATTGGCGTCAATTTGTATGGAGGTGTTGTGATTCCCGTTCAGAGCATAGATTTATTTCTATCGTGCTTAGTTATCTGCTGAGCCTTGAAACTCATATTCCAAATACATTCACATTTATCTTCAATCTGCTATGAGTTGAATTGCTTAGATCTAATCAGAAGTTTTCAAACCCGCTCTAATACCATGTTAGTTTTAGGATAAAAAATTAAAGCAATCAGAAAATGAAACACATGAACAATGAACACAACAGATACCCTAGGAAAACCACCCTTCTCAAGGGAGAAAAAACCAGCAAATAGTCTCTTCATATATATCAGAATAAAAGGAGCAGAAATATGCTTACAAAATCAGGCCTTACACAAGGCTGAGTACATACAATGAAAGGAGACACTTCTCCTTGATACAAATAAATATGCTTCCCCTTGAAATCTGATATGTTGCTAATGGAATGGAGAACTTCTGCTGGAGGTGTGAATGAAGTGATTGAAAATTGAATTGGTGATCAAATGGATGATCTTCACCTTACATATATACCATTCTAGGTGACCTCTCTTTTAGGTCGGCCCTTAGAAGAAAAAATAAAATAATAAGAAATGTTATTTGACAAGCAAGGTCGACCTGCCTTGAGATTAATTATCTTAATTTTTACTTAGGAGAAAATATCTCCCTAAGCTACAAACACTAACATGTACAAATAAAGATGAACTGATGAAAAATCAAGTATAAGTTGAGAAATACTATGCACAACTGCTTTCAAGGGATAAGGTGTGGCCAAACAAATATTTGTTGCAAAACAAAGAACAAATTCTCAAGAGTATAAGACTTGTAGATGAAGCCTGAAGAGGAAACACAGGTTTTTAAACCTTGTCCAGGACTAAAGACCTTGAAATTCAGTATTAGAGGTTTTGAGTTGTAGCAAGTCCTTATTAGTGTCACGTTAGCAATCCCAAATAGGAAAAATAAGGGTAGATTGCAGGGTTTCCATAACAATTTAAGATGTTCAACAGCCTTACTTGAACATGGGACTACCCAATGTTTTACAAGACAACTAATACAACTGAGCCACAACCATCAAACTTATATAATGACTTACTCCATTTACCTACATAATAGCATTGCAATCTAATTCCCTGTGAATAAAAATACTCTGTGTTTTTGAAAAATATTGTGTGAATTTTGTAAATGAACAAAATTGAATTAGTAAACTACTATAAATTTACACTTAATACAGGGGCTCTTACTAGTTGTTTTCTTAGATAATAATAGAGCTATGGTCTCTTAGTAATTGACCATATTCCCTGTAGTTGTAGTTACATAGATCTCAAATTATCAAGTAGGGGCTTCTCGTGAGTCCAAAATGAGCAAGAAGGGAATGTATAGAAGGGATTAACAAAATAAAAAGCTTACCATGACAAAAAAAAATTGTAGACACAAGAAGAAGAAGAAACAAAAACTTTTAAACCCATCCAATGCTTCTAGTGGCGTCTCCTCAAATGCAGCAACATTTAATGCATTAACTATGTATTCAATGATTTTGTACCCACCAGGCAACCAACAAAGCTCTCAAAATTTGCATTTAATGTCAAAATATTCCCCCAAATTTATCTATGGCATCCTATTTTTCTATTTTCCTTAAAGAAAAATGAATTATAGAGCTACTCTTAAATTTTATAATGTGATTGGCTAGTGCAACATAGAAAATGCATATGGAACGATTGCAATAGTAACTTGCATGTTGGTAGGAACTAAAAATAGACTTAAGATTTGAAAATGAAAAATGGGCGACACTTTTTTTTTGGTTAGCAACCGCGACTAAAATGAGAGGGTTTTATAAAAGAGATGTAGAGATAGGGGGATAAGAAGTAGGAAGCGACACATTTTTTTTTATCATGCAAATCTTGAGTGGAGGTCCACGATAGTGTTCTGAGGTTTATTCAGGAGTTGCACAAAGGGTTAAATTTATTTGTTTTGAAAGTAGGCCGAATGAAAAAAGATTTTATTTATTTTTTATTGGTAAATAAATATACCAACATAACCCTACAATGGTAGCTCGGTGCTTATAGGACATTAGCACCCTACAATGGCAACACATGTCTATAGAAGGTTAGCACAATCTGTCACAAAAAAAACACAAAAACAAACATATTTTAGAAAATAAAATATAAAAAAAATTTAAAAAAATAAAAATAAATCATTTTAATAATAGTATATTTTTAATAAACACAAAAAAAAACACAGTTTAAAAAAATAAAAAATAAAAAACATTTCAAAAACAATAAAAAAATCTTTTTAATAATAGTATATTTTAGATAATGTAATAATAACAATAATATAATATAATATCAATTGTATTAATAAATATATAATATAAGACAATAATAATAATAATATAACATTATAATATAATAGTAATAATATTGATAAATAATATAATAATATAATAATAAGGTATGTATTTTTCTATAATTGTAGTACATCATCTAAACCCTTTGTATGGAAAGTTGTTATCCTGGCAATAACCATGTCAATAAGAAATTAGAAGGAAGAAATAATGACATATTTGTTATGTTCCTCTAGTTTTTTCTTCTTTTAAGTTGTTAGCACAAAGATTGTATTTTTATTTTTACATGTTAAATCATTTTGATGATAGGTCTCTAATTTGCAGATAATAGAGTGTGCAATATGAAATTGAAGGACATAAAAAGGTTTGTCACTCAAATGGTGGTACCTTGTGATCCTAGGACAAAGCTAAGATCATTTTAGAGAATGAAGACTGTTACAAAATTTAATATGACAACCTTTTAAATGACATGGAAAACATGCTTGGAAGATGTCTATGGTGACCAGAACCTCCTAGTATGGCAAAAGTAAAAAAATTAGCAGCTGGAGATATGATAGAAGTGTATGATAACCATTCATGGAAGGATTAGAGTTATCAAAGCTTTATGTAGATGATTATTCGTTGTCAAAGTTGTAACAACCCTAGTGTTCTACTCAGTAGAATATCAAATTTTGCACCTTAAGCGAATGAAGCATGATGCCATAACATAGCTATATATCTTTTTCTTTCCATAAAGTAAATTACATGCACATTTGAAATAAACACTATTCCAAACTTCCATTTCATTTCAATGTAATTTCAAAATCTTTCAAAAATATAGATTTCATATTGAATAAACTCAAGTTTAACATTCATGATTGCAACCTTCCATATAAATGGACCGTACAAGATACATGCATAGCTATTCTGAGCTTCCTTTAGTAATAGATGTACAAATTATCTGGATGTCGCTGCATTGGTGTGCATACATTCTAGATGTCCTCTTTCATTGGTGCAAGCATCCTAGTTGTCCCCAATACTAGCACAAACATGATCCCCAAACCTTGGCTGCCAATTGTGGAGGAGAAGCATCACTCAAGCACTTTTTTGTCATCCATTGACTCTTATGCGATCCCCCGCACATCTGCCACATCTGCCAAGATGGCCCTACCCTTCGACAAAGGAGTTGGTTTGATAACCTCATAACTTTAGCCTATTTGAACTCAATGTCGTGCCCTACGTGACTAGAACTTGAATACATCCTATCTTGTATATCAATCATGGACTAGCATGCATAAAAGGAACATAGTGAAATTGACAGCATAACCAGTGGCACATTACACTATTTTGGCCAAAGTTTCATATAAAAAGTCATCCTAGATCACATACACTTCCCTAGTTCGATTTGTCTTAAGATCATTTGTACACTTTGCATAGGTAATTCCTTCATGAGGTATTCTTTAACCCCAGGAACAACCTATTCCCCTTTAAACTTACAATGCTACTTCTACTAGGTATTTCACATGCATAAGCTATCCTTTCATTGGATACTCTAATATTGAGAATAACCTATGAGCTCTCATGGCTCTAACTTATGAACATTAGCTTCATAATCTAAGTATAGCTATATAAGCTTCGTCTTAATATATATGTTCATCAATAAATGATTCCTTCAGGAATATATCAAAATGGTTCTTATCAAAAGTATAATCTCATCAATAAATGACTAATCAAAAAGTAGAATTTTATCAATAAAATGACTTCATGTCAAGAGTTTAAATCAATTAAGTGGCAATTTCCACTTGATAAAATAATCCCATCTATGGCTCCAACCAAATAGTAATTCACAAATTCAAGTGATCAAATTAATCACATAGGTTTCTCTCAACCTCGATTCACTCTAATCCCAAGGTACATTCAACAATCAGCCCAATCATGTAGGTTAATCTCAACCTAGGTGCTCCAACCAAAGGTCAGATAAGCAACCCAACCAAGTAGGTTATTCCCAACCTATTGATTCCAATGGTTAATCAAGTAAATATTCCAACCCAGTAGGTTATTCTTAACCTAGGGTTTCAATCAATAGTAAAGTAATGGTCAAGTGACCATCTACGTATAGATTAGCATCATGAAATCTCATCCCATCATTTCTTTTATACTATCACTGTTGATGTTTTGCTAAACCTTATCATTCCTAAGGTTTCCTAGCATTTGAAAGCTAACAGTGTCAAGTCACTTCATGACATTGATACGTTTCATGGTATACATGTAGTGTAGACTATCTAAGTATAGAATCATCATCTGAATTCCCATATAGGGTATATAAGGGTATCAAATCACTCCCTTAAGCTATTCACACTTTCATCAATCCTAGTACATAATACTATTTGATAAACAAACACATTGACAAAGAAAGAAAAGATTCTCTTACTTCAAATATGAAATACAATCTTTCCCTATACTAACAAATCCATGACTTTCACACAAAAAAAATAAACATTCAATCTTTCCAAACAACAAAACATAAAGGTATAGACCACATGCCTGTATACACTTATTTTCCAATTGACAGACTACTTCACTACTACATTCCTTCCAGAATCAACTTTCCAAGCTTCTCTTAATACTCCAACTCTCTCTCAAAAAGTAACTCACAAAAACTCCAACTCTCTCTTAATATACCATTCTTTATTTATTTCATTTGCAGCGTGTAACTTCTATTCCTATGTTCATGCACGATTTATTCATATTTCTTTGACTATCATTTGTGACAACTTATTCATATTTCTTTGACTATAATGCCACTGCATTCTAAGTGGAATTTAGTAAATATATAATGCTTACATAAGCGCTATACATGTTTTTTTCATGGCATGCCAATTCCATTGAATACTTGCATATACTAGTGGCTTTCTAATTATTTTATGGTGCAGATGCTAAACTTTAGTCGCAACATACTAATGCTCTGAAATTATTTAAATCATATCATCTTTAGCGCTATAAATTAGTGTGCCTTATATTTATATAATATATATATATATATATATAAAATCTCAAAGTTACCAAAAAACGTTTAAAATCATTGGTCAATATTCATCTTTATTGATCATCATATATATATTTTGGTTATATATGTATATATATATATATATATATATATAAATATATTCAAGTACATACATGTATATGTGTACATCAATATATACATATCCGTTTATCAAATATCAAGTTCACATATACATAAACATATGTTAGAATAGTCACACACACACACACACACACACACACATATATATATATATATATATATATTTATCTTTATTAATCATCATATATATTTTGGTTATATATATGTGTGTGTGTATACTAATATATACATATTTAAAATATATATATATATATATATTCAAGTACATACATATATATTTGTACATCAATATATGCATATTCGTTTATCAAATATCAAGTTCATATATATATAAACATATGTTAGAATAGTCACACACACATAAATATATATATACATATATACAAATATTAATACATATGTACATACATATACATTAATATGTGTATATATTATATATTTATATATATATAACATTATTTTAACATCCATGCTTGAGGGCATATACTCATATATTCATCGATTGTATATACATATACATTATTGATTAGCACACAAAGGAGAACTCACACATATCAAAGAGACTCAATCATATAGTTCTCAATTTACGAACAACCAAGAAACTAGAGAATAAAACCCAAGTCATTTAATTCACAAAGAAAACCTATCTCAAACAAGGACGACTACCCAATTATTCCATTAAGTCAAGATTATGACCAAAGGCACTTACCCATAACTATGGACTTGACCATTCTATATGTGAGTGTGTGAGAGTTCAGTTTGGGCTTTGTTAAGGATTTCCAGACCAAATCCCTCTCTTGAGTGATACTTCCCCTCCCTTCCAGAGGCTTGATCCCTACATCTACATTCAACTTAGAACATTGTGATGGTAGTTAGTCGTTCATTAAATGATCATTTGCATAAATATTCTTTTCATAATCAGATTACCAAATTAAATCAACATTTATAACATTTCCTATCTATAAAGAATTAGAGCGTTCATATTGCAATTCATGACATTCCACTAATTCAAAACATATCCATTCTTTTGAAATCAATAATGTATCTTATCAAATATTCACATATTTCATTTACCAAACAAACATGTTAGAGTCACAATTCACATTTCACATTCTTCAACATTTTTAATCTTATTGGTAAAAGTAACTCGGTAACTACAAAATGGGGTGTAACATACTTCCCCCCTTGTGAATCATCGTCCTCGATGATTATATATATATATATATATATATAATCATATTCTATTAATAACAAAACTCTCTTCCCTTAGAGCACAACCTTTTTGCAATCTCGTCCATGCTGCAATTTGCACTAAGGGTCCGAACTAACATATAGGGAGAATTTGTGTGCCTTCACACATACTTTCCCTTAAAGAGCTATACTTCATAATTATATTAATTCCCTTGTACTCATAAGTACCATAGTGACCATATCCTACATGACACCTATACCTTAGTGATTGGAAAACATGTTCTCATTGGCTAATGTAATTATCCTTAGTGTAATCCAAGTAGAAAAGAATGTCGATGCATTGCACAATACATAGTGGGTCCCATCTTTCCCTTTGGTTTTTACACTGGACTAGATAACTAAAAATTCAAGATCGTCCATCACTAACTCAAACATTTTTCTTAAGCACATTAGTACTGCCCTTGGCTACTGTCCATCTTGAGCATAACATTGTCCATAGACACTTGTCAGTTCTAAGCATAATGATACTGCTTATTATCTCAAGCTTTGTATCAACAAAGTTTCTTTGATCATTTCAACCTATTATTCCATTTTGACAACCTTTCCAGTCTAAGGTTATCCCTATTTCTTAGCCTATTTCAGCTTAATAGAGATTCAATCCTTTTTTTGATATAATGGTCCTAACCTTAATGTTAGAAGTTTATAAGTATACAACAAATCCACCAAGAATTGGTTTATCCCATTTTCCTAACTAGCTAACATAATTGTAGTAAATTGAGCATTCGATCAATTGAATTTCTCATAAGATGATCATGGTTTACACAAAACCTCGTCATTACCTATTTTTTCTTATCTGAGATAACCTTCTCAAGAACAATAAGCAATTGCTTTTAGTAATATGATGTTTTAAGACTAATATCCTATCATTCACATTTTCCAATCAAAATTGGTTACCTTGGTGAATCTATCCACCATAACATTATGTCAATTCTATTGACATAAAAGATCAAAAATATTTCAATGATCTTCCTCTTCCTCACTAGATTCTCTAGAGAGTATTCACGTCCTGTCGATGATGACATCCCATCTTCATGTCTTGGCATACTGGACAATTTAACTTGCTACAGGTACCTTGCAACATTATACTCTTTCCCCTTCGAGATTATAGTGGTTTCTCATTTGAAAAATGTTGTCATTCCCTTAAGTATTTGAGTAGATCATCAATTATCTCATTCATTCATTTTCCAAAATTTTGGATACACAAGTTCTTTTCATCCCATATTAGTTTATTTCGACTGAGTGAAAACCAATTTCGTGGACTCATGTCACATTTGGTTCTCAAGATAAATCTTCTTCATCATAGGACATCCATTCCTTGGATTTCTTTGTGTTCTTTGATTATTTCCAAAGTTTGTTGAATAGGACAACTGAGAGGGGGGGTGAATCAGTTGTCACATAATTAAACTTTCAATTCAATCACTGGAACTAATTCTTAATACCGCTTAAATGATTAATCATCAAATTCCAATGCAGAAACTTAAATCCAACACATAAACACAATAACACTGGATTTACATGGAAAAACCAATAAGGGAAAAACCACGGTGAGGATTAACTCAAATTATAGAGAATATCAAAACCAATTACAAGAGGCTCACTGCCAAAACAAGGACTCACTTTCCAACAGGGCTAACAATGTAGAGGGATCACTACCACAGAGATACAAAGAAGAAAGAAGAGATATGTTACAGAGAGACAACAATCTCAATGCAACAAAGGATTCCACCACAATCACTCGCAGCTGTGCATGAATGATAGAGTTCACCTTCTGCTCATTGCATTCAGAAACTCAGCATTAGGCTTCGCACTGATCTATCACACTCACATCACACACACTCACTGGATAACATCAATGTCGCATCTATCTGCTCTTTTTCTTTTCACTTATCACTTTTCTTCACTCTTGTATATCCTTCACCACTAACTCATCATGTATTTATACCATCTTCAACTTTGAAACATATCAAAAGTTGGCCATCCAAATTCAAATTCAAATTAGGTTGGAGACAAAACAACCTAGGGTGGAATTAGAATGAGGGCAACCGAAACACATGCTTCATAGGGACCCAAATAGATCCAACACACTTCATCAACTTCAAAGGTGGTATTTCACACAAGGTCAGCCAAACTAGTGTAAAACACATAGAACCATTAAGCAAAAATATTCTAGATGCCAAAATTATCTTCAACAAAATCAAGGAAACTCAACTCTAGAACCACAAGTCATAAGACTTCATCAAAGAGAAATCTGAACCAACAACATTTCTCCCGAACCTCAATCAGAAACACAAAAAACCACAGTTCACAACTGGTGAACATAACTTGCATTGTACAATGAATCAATAGCTAAAAATCTGGATATAGCATCTTCTAACAACCATGAACAACATATCTGAACCACACAAACATAAGAGCAAATCTGGAGCAAAACCTAGAGCAACCACTGAACACCTACAAAATATCTTTATTACAATTTTCTCAATATCCTCAACATATACAACCAACAACAACTAGTTGATAACTAGTTGATCAGTTGACATCAATGACAACGCCTTCAATCTTTCCATTCTTGCAACAAAGTTGTAATCCAGTTTTTAGCTCAATCTAACTTTCCCGATGAGCATTTGTACTATTTTGAGTAACAATTCTCATTCAAACATGTTGGTTCCCAAAAGATATCAAATTTAATTGCATACCTAATTACCAAGCACAAATAATTCTCAATAACTCCAATTCATGAGTAATTTAGATCTTTCCTTACCTATCCCATAGGCAATGATCTTTCCTTTCAAGATTAAGTATTTTACCTATCCTTTTCTAAGGCATTAATGATAATAGCAATTGATATTCCAATCAAATATATATAAAAAGTATTGGGTGGTAAATATTCCTTTCTCATTGGTCATAAACCTTGACCTTTCACTATCTTCCTCCAATAATTCCAATACCTTATCCTTGTGGTCACTGAATATATGACTTTGATTAAAATCATGACTTACGAAGAAACCAAAAGTTCTTCCAAATTGGAAATACATCAATGTACTTCATTGTATGAGGTACTTTATCTGAGTCTACCTACTCTCCTTACCCCCTTAGTGTTTCCACGATATTAGTTCATCTCAAAGTTGAACTCTTAGCAAACATTGCTTTCTCGAATTGATTTATCATTCCTCATTGTTGGCTTTCTATTTCCTTTTTCTTTCCTTCCATAGTATGACTTGCATATACTTTTTTTTTTCCAAAATTAGATTCATCATTGATCTCTAATGTCATAGATTCAACAATTGAATCATCAATAAAAAGATCTAATGAATAATCAACAACTTTTCAAGCTAAGAGGCACACTAATTTCCAATTCTATGTTCCATGTATACCAATATCCTTTTTGTGAAAGGGAAATCACAATTTCCTAAGAACATTCACAAGTCTCATTTCAACAAGGACATTTATGATATTATTGTTCTTTTGCATAGATAGGTGGGTAATGAAGATGCCCACAATTTTGAGGAATGGATTATTTATTTATCATTACCATTGTTGTTGGGGAATAGTTTATTGATTGGGGTGATATCATTAGTGTTAAAATTTTTAAGCAACTCACTCAATTCTAGTTGAATATATTTTTCTATATGTCTTAATATCTCTTTGATGCTATTTATATTATGAGAGCCTGAACAGGATTGGTTACTAGAGGAGACTATGATAATGTGACTCAAATTTATAATCATTACCCACAACTTCAACTAGAACACAATTTTAAACTTGCTTTAGGAGGGTAAATGATGCATTCACAATGCACATTTTTAGGGATCTCGAAGATGATATGGGAGTAAGATTGTCTCCATAATTTGCATAATTTATCAACACCTATGGGGGCTATTTCTTTTAGTTTCAAAGATTCACTTATATCAAGATTGACAGATTTGATGAATTTCTATATAAATTGCCAAAGTATGTAAGTGAAAATTTTAGATCCTCATTGAAGTATGCAAAAAATTTGGCAAGTTGAATAGAAGATGCAAAGAAAGGAAGAAGGTGGGAATTCCCTTTCCCATTGAACTTTCACATTACAAATATAGATCATCTTTTGATGCACTAAACATTGAAATTTCCTTGGTAAAATTCACCATACATTTTCACACCATGAGAGTTCATTTTGATAGTAAGGATTATATAAAAAATAATCTAGACCTTTGGCATAGATTCCATCATTCTCCTAAGATTGAAGATTACTGAGCATATTGTGAAAATGATTATAAAGTTAGAAAGAGAGACTATACAGTATAACAAATCATAAATTTCAAGTTAAATTGGGATATCTAAGGCAATGGATATGATGAAGCAAACCTAATTGACCCTATTTATTTTGAAATAATTCAAACACATCCACTTCTACCAATAAATTGGGCCAATAAAGACATGAAGTCTTTAGATGAAAGACTTGCAGTGGTTCTTAGGAGGTTAGAGGAATGAGTAAGGAAGAAAGCCATAGAAAAAATATTTATAAAATTGAATCTTCAAAAGAGAAAGGAAAAATTCAAGTGAAATATACTCTCTCTCATTCTTCATCCTCAACTAGCTCTCAAAATGTTATTGAAGGAGGAGGTGATGATGATGATGATGATTCTTGAATAAATTATTTCCTAAGAAATCATGCAAGGGAGCTCTAAAGGTAAATAAAAAAAACTATTCAAGAGGATTAAGTTGAAGAAGATTTCATAGATATACCCTCATCCCCTTTTAAGGTGAGTGCTTCTCCATCTCATTCATCGCCAACTTCACTTTCACATTCACTCCAAATGCCTCCCATTCCACCAAATACTTCTCCTCCTTCCTCACTGGATATAACATCTTTTGATAATGTTTTACCACCATTCACCACACCTCCACCTATGAGGCCACCACCATCTTCCCCAAATGTTACTAGCACCATGTCTAGCTCTTCCTATTATTGGCTACAATAAACCTTGTCAAAGAAAAGAAAGGTAACTCAGTTGGTTGTTTCCCAATTTGATGTTGTTTCAAATTTACTTCAGAAGTCTCCTTAGCCAAAAAGGGTTAAAAATGCTCTAGGTTAATGAAGGATTTTTCCTTTGAGAACATACATGTGGAGATATCTCAGCCTATTGTAGAAAAGGATGTTAATAAAGTGGCTAGAACATATTTCAACATCATTAGAGTTGAAATTGGTTTTCCTTCACATGATATTCATAACTTCTAGGTCTCAACTTCCAAGCTAGTGGAAAGAATAGAGAAAGGTAACCACGCCAAGGATCAATTAAAGCAATAGGTAAGAATCCCTACCTCCTATCTTAAAATTGTGATAGATACTTATGCCCAACCATTGAACACAATAGATTCTTCTTTTGACTCTAATTCATAGGGAAATAAGGAGATTATTGAGAATATATACAAATATAAATCTTATGAAAAAGTAACTAAAATTTAGGTTAAAGAAATAATAACCAATGGATCAAAATTCATTGAGGAAGAAAAAAAGATATATGATGAAGTGGATGCCACAAGAAAAAAGGTTGAATAAGAGGTGAATGTATCCAAAAAAGGATTTTATATAATCAATGTTGATAGAAATCTTTTAAAAATGGTTGAAATAAATAGAGGCATATTTTTTGTAGAGTAAATATTTTCCAATACCAACAAGAACTTGTGCTACCTATTGATAAAAAGTACAAAATGGAAGATGTTGGCTATTAAACAAAATGTTTTTGAGCAAAATTTTCTCCTAAGAGAATGTAATTAGTTCAAACGTTTAGGCAAAAAATAGCTCCAAGGTTGTTGACATGGACATTATTAAACAAGATTTCAAAGAGATGATTGAAAAATATTTCTTTGATAGATAGGTATTTGATGCAAGGTTGATGAGGAAAATATTTAGTGTTGATGTTGCTCTTGTTCATTATGCTACTCATCCTTTAGTGTTTCAAAGAAAATTAGAAAATGTAAGAAATAACAAGGTTATATAGAGACATTAAATAAATGATTTCATCATACCAAAGCACAAGAACATTACCCCAACCATAAAATAATTTTGTGCTTATAAAATCAAAGTTTTAACTCAAGAACACTAATCTTCAACACCAAGTTTGTCTCCAATAAAGGATAGGGAAGATATAGAAGTCGACATTGTGCCTCTGGAACCTGATACTTAGTCTATTTTCTAGAAACCTTAAAATGTTCTAAAAAAGTGTATGTTTTTTGAAAGGCTAATGAAATTATAATATTTTTATTTACTATTAATTAATAAAATCAATTATAACTAAAAAGACTATATACGTTGCTAATTGTAAACAAAAGGATCTTTTGTGAATTTAGTGAAAAAGTGGTTGAAAAATTGGATAAAATTTGCATAGAAGTTGAGTCTAAAAGGGAAAAATCGAGTCATCTTAGAAGGAAACATCTAAGAACAATACTGCCTTCAATGATTTTAATTCCTTCAAATTTCCTTAAAGACACGTACTACTATGCCATAAAGCGGAAACTGACACAGTTGATTTCCCTCATTAACTCTTCTAAGAAAAGCACATGCAAACTTAACCAAATTCAACACTTATGCACCGATTCAAATTACAGAACCAACCAACATGAAAGACAAACAAATGAACACACAGATTTATGTGGGGAAAACCCTTTCGGGTAAAAAACCCCACTCTCCAAAACACTCAGCTCAATTGTATTAATCAGCAACAACAACAGGTCAATACAATCTCAGAGCTATGCTCTTCTAGAGTTTACATCTTGTCCATCTAGAGAAAGTAGACAACAACATTGTCTAGAATCCTTGCATTGTTACAGTACCCTCACACGGCACACAATGCAAATTCATTTGATTTTACTAGCCCACTCACTCAACTAGCCTTTTGGCCAGCACAACCACATCACCACTTAGGTTGACACACTTCTTTAGGATACCATGCGTGGAAACATACCAATTCAGTTTACAATCGTTACAAAAGACAAACAGTCAATTAGCAGTTACCATATCAACTAACTCTCACCCCTCAAGTCGGCTAAACAACTCCATGTCGTAGCACTGATTCTCCTGCCAATGAGAAATTAGAATTTATAATGCAGTTACATGGTTAGTAGGTGTTATAACTATCGGCTCCAAATTATGAATGTTGGTCCAAAGAATCATTGATTCACAACAACGATGTGAAATCAACAAATGACTCCATGCCATGTGTCAGCATGTCACTCGTTCATTGTTGTTTGACCACCACAATTTTCATCTATGCCCATCGCTTCCAAGTTTAACCGCCATACCGCATGCCATATTACAAGCCTTCGCGGGACCGCGGTTTACCATTCTACTAGAGCACCGCTCTACCACAGCCTCTTCCAAGTCCTATCGCAGTGTAATGGTAACACCACACTACTACAGGCTATCTAGTAGGCTTCCGCAGGCTGGTAGTATACTGCACTACCACTAGACAGTTAGAAGGCTTCTGCGGTATGGCGATAACACCGCACTACCACACCTCTCTCACAAACACCTAGCGGTAGAGCGGTACAAGCATAATCCAACACTTTTAAAAGTATGAGCAACAAGACCAGGGTTTCACCAGTGAGTTTGAGACACACATTCTCAACAATCTCCCACTTGACGAAGAACTCACTAAACCCCCTTCCAACCTTCTAAGTCACTATACCATAGCCATTCATGCAATAATAAGAATCTTGAATCAGTTCTCTCGTGCTCCATCCAAGACACCTGCACCAACATCCAAGATGTCCACCAAACTAGGAAACGGTTCCAGCCATCCACTTCAGGACAAGGAACAAGCCAAAGCATATATGCACTAGTCTATAGAACACAAGCACTAGATCCAACTGATAGCAAAGACTATAACATGCTGCCACCACTTCACTGTGCTCACACACTATACAAAAACAATATCAACTTCAAAGCCTCAAACAGAACACAACTCTGAAGTCATTCTCCAAAAACAAGATAGAACATCAACTAGAATAGCAACAAGAAAACTGACTTCTCCCATCCAATTGATTAACCAATGCGACTGAAAATAGCACCCACAGCTTGTGCTATTTCATCCAATCTCACATACCTTCAAGGTATCCTCATTAATAAAATCATGCCAACAACATAGCCAGCCCATCAATTGCAGATACAAGCACCATGTACAAACCATTTGAAGAAGACCAAATGCATCTAGGTACTCCCACTGCATGGGTAATGCCCAATTTGAAGGATCAAAGGCATAACAGGTCTACCAATAATAGCACATAGAAAATGTAACCATGTAGTACCAAGGAATTATACACAATGATATGCACAACCCACACATTAATGACCTGCAAGAACAACTCTCACCACAAGTCTTCACAACACTCCCAAGTTCTCCACACCCAACAAAGGAAAAACATTAAGAACCTCCATGTCATCACCCAAGAACATGAGTGAAAACACATGGCCACAAGCTAGTGATCACTATAGCTTCGACCAAACCTCAAACCAATGTAATGTGAAACCAAACATCCTAGAAGACTACCAAGACCACAAGAGCACCTTTGCACATCATGAGCCTATAGAAAAACCTCCTGCATACACCTCTAAATACCAACTATGTCAAGTATGATCTCCTTCAAAACCCCAAGAGAAAAGCCTTCACAACATCCAACCATTCAATCTCCAAGATCAAACACAACATATAGATGTAAGCCTCTCAAAGAAGATCAAACCACTTCATTTCCCATATTAGGAAATCAGCCCATAAAGCATCTCCTACCAGTTCTCATCTATACATCTTCCACTATGAATCCTCCAGAACCATTTAAACAACAATTCAAGATCCATATCATGAAAAGGAAGCATAAAACACATCTGAAAGATACAATGGGCAATACCTCTCAAATTAGACTTCACTGCCGAGTAGACCAAGAGTGGGGAAAGAGAATGCTCCTCCAGGATAACCAAGTCATCATGACTTTTCCAAGAGAAATCTCCTCATTGGTCTCTATTGAACTCACGTCTAACCAAGGTGTAGGTTTCTCGCACTTTCTGCTGAAATCTTATCAAGAGTAACCATCAATAGTTCACTCCTCTCAAGAGAAAATATAGCCTCACCTTATTCTTCATGTATCCATTACCTCCGAAAACTGATCATCTCATGCTAAACTCCAAATGCATCACTGCACTATCATGAAGTTCTCAAGCATATGATCAATGCACCCAAAACACAAAGAATTACCAGACCGTTGTCAAAGCTCCAATCATCTGAATCAAGAACTTATCATGACATCATGATCTTTCCATCCCCCTTGGGAGATACCATGCTCCAAGTGAACATACCATGGTCTCAAGTGCAATGCACAATGTCAAAACTCAAGTGCATAAGCAAGAGTATACTATGACATAAAGCAAACAAACTCAAAACCAACATCACCTATCAAGCACCACCAACACCTCAACCAAAGACTCCAAATGTCTTCCATGGTTCCAAGATGTTGCACATTCTCAAATAGTGTCCATGCAAAAGCAAAAGAACCCTTCTATAGCAACAAGATCTAAGAGTCCCTCCTAATAACATCTGCAACACTAAAGAAGATTATTCACCACCAAGTGATGAACCCACAATCACTGCTAAAGCTCCCACTGAATCGTGACATCCAATCTTTCCAAGCATCATGAGCAAACATCCGTTGATGTAAAAAAAAATTCAGGTACAATCAACAACATGTCCATCTGACAACAGTACCAAACAACACCATGATCTCCAAATCACACAGACCACACCATCACTATCAAAAGCTTACACTAAAATGTGTATCAAGCTCTCCATGACATTGTGATACACATGCTATAATTCCCTATAGCTGACTATTCAGGTACTCAACGCCATCCTTCCTCTCATCCAGAAGCAACCACGCCAATGCACAAGTGACCACAGACAAGGCCAACTAACAGATCAACACCAACACTGAATCAAACTCGTGGATATAGACAGTCCACTTCTGAGTTATCTCACTACAGCCAAAGGGTAGCTAAACCACCAACCGCATAACTCGAAGATCAATCCCATCGAACATGTGAACCCATCATCACACTAGAAACAACAACACTGAGATCTCAAAGAGAATAACCACGTAGACAACATGACTCAAACAACAAATCAAGTCCAAATCTGATTTTCCAATCATGTCCACAACTCGAGCACCATAGTCTAGGAACCCAACAAGTAACACCGCATGAAATGTTGAGTGACTAATCACGTACCAACACTCCCATACAGAGAAGACATCACATCTCCTCATACCAAGCACAAATCATGTATGCAGAACTGCAACTATCTCATCTAACAACGCCTCAAAAGCCAGGGTCTAGAAAATAGTTTAACAACAACTCCACAAAACAACAAGTTTTTTTTTCTTGACTGTGTAAAACCTGCAAAACCACTGTGTTTGAGAACACCCATGCACACCCATATCCACTTCACATCTGGATGACTCAAAAGTTTGAAACATAAACACCATAATAGTTATACCAGAATAAAGGATTATCATGAATATGCATAACCATAGATTCTTTAAACGAAAATCTATAGAACCATTAAATCCAAAGAGCATGGATTTGAGCAATGAAAGTACAACACATCCTTAAAAGGAAACAACAATTCAGGAACTCCAGGCCCATATCAAGCCAATTCCATAACCATTAGCATGCACATGCATACGAGAGAGCCAGGCTATTCAAAAGTTTTCAGACCACCCAAAGACCAACTTCATAGCCTTTATGCAATCAGGGTAATGGAGAACAACGCCTTCAATGCCAAGTCAAAGCACCCAGCACAAGCACAATACTCCATGGCTGAAAACAAAACCCAAGCATTTGCATACCATTAGGGAGCCCCTCACACAGACACCCAGTATGAACCATGCTCTGCTACAACACAACCATAAACATAAACTCACACCCCTTGCATCAGGATCATTTGCTTCCAATCATGAGCCTCAGACCACATCATTACAATATGATCAACTCCAATTTATCCAACTTTAATTTCTTTCACGCTGCATGTTGTCTCAAAAGAGTAAGAACTTTTACTCGCCAAAGGGTCAATTATCAGTCGATTCCTCCAAATTTCTTCAAGCCTATCAGACTAAGAAATCTTCACAGGAGAAATACCTAGAACCAACAACGAGAAGAAGGATCCAATACCAATTGAAAGGGAAAAATTGAGTCATCGTAGAAGGAAACATCTAAGAATAGCAGTGCCTTCGGTGATTTTAATTCCTTCAAATTGTCTTAAAGACACGTACTACTATGCCATAAAGTGGAAACTGACATAGTTGATTTCCCTCATTAACTATTCTAAGAAAAGCACATGCAAAATTAACCAAATTCAACACTTATGCACTGATTCAAATTATAGAACCAACCAACATGAAAGACAAACAAATGAACATACAGATTTATGTGGGGAAAACCCTTTCGGTTAAAAAACCCCACTCTCCAAAACACTCAGCTCAATTGTATTAATCAGCAACAACAATAGGTACAATACAATCTCAAAGCTATGCTCTTCTAGAATTTACATCTTGTCCATCTGGAGAAAGTAGACAACAACATTGTCCAGAATCCTCACATTGTTACAGTACCCTCACACAACACACAATGCAAATTCATTTCATTTTACTAGCCCACTCACTCAGCCAGCCTTTCGGCCAGCATAACCACATTGCCACTTAGGTTCACACACTTCTTCAAGATACCATGCATGGAAACATACCAATTCGGTTTCTAGTCATTATCGAAGACAAACCGCCAATTAACAATTACCATATCAACTAACTCTCACCCCTCAAGTCGGCTAAACAACTCCATGTCGTAGCACCGATTCTCCGACCAATGAGAAATTAGAATTTATAATGCAGTTACATGGTTATCAGGTGTTACAACTATCAGCTCCAAATTATAAATGCTGGCCCAAAGAATCATTGATTCACAACAACGATGTGAAATCAACAAATGACTCCATGCCATGTGTCAGCACATCACTTGTTCATCGTTGTTTGACCACCGCATTGTTTCATCTCTGCCCGTCACTTCCAAGCTTAACCGCCATACCGCAAGCCATATTACAAGCCTCCGCAGGACCGCAGTTTACCATTCTGCTAGAGTACCGCTCTACCGCAGCCTCTTCCAAGTCCTATCGCGGTGTAATGGTAACACCGCACTACCGTAGGCTATCTAGTAGGCTTCTGTGGGATGGCGGTATACCGCACTACCGCTAGACAATTAGAAGACTTCCGCGATATGGCGGTAACACCGCACTACCACACCTCTCTCACAAACACCTAGCAATATAGTGGTACAAGAAGAATCCAACACTTTTAGAAGCATGAGCAACAAGACTAGGGTTTCACCAATGAGTTTGAGACACACATTCTCAACAGAGTCTTTGTGCTCTCAATTTTTGGACATTTAATAAATAAATTTATTTTGAGTCTGTGTGCTAGCAATAAATTTCTTATGCTATCATTTTTCCTGATGTTGATGTGGTAGCTATTTTAAGTGTTCATTGTCCATGGGAATTTGTATCTTATTTTATTCTTGAAACTTATGCAATATGGGATTAGATTGAAATGATTTATGTTGGTTTATGAACTTGAAAAACATTTTAAGATTTACCTAAATGTTGCATTTTACATTTTATTTCGAGAGTTTAAGTTTTAGAAACTACTTGTATTCAATCTTTACCTTTCTTGCTTTATGGTTAAAAGCATACCTGAAAAAGTTTATTATATATATAAGAGGGAGTTGTACCTCTAAATTTTAGAAGTTATTAAGTAGTAACAATTTTTTTTTATATTGATTCATTTGCTATTGCTGACTAGGTATTTTTGGGCAACCATCAAACAAAAAAATTGCAGTAACAAATTTGTTTACCGACAAGAATGTTATTTTTTTCTAGAAATCTTATGTATCATGCTTCTACTAAGCATATGCATGTATAGTATCACTTTGTTTACAAGATGATTGAGAATGGCAAGTTCACAATACAAAAAATCGATACTCTTGATAATGTTTCAAATTCCTTTATGAAACTAGTGAGCACTAATACATTCTATTCTATGGACCTTATCTTATCCTATACTTGATTCAATTTATGTTTCCTTTATGTCTTGCAATGTATAATATCAACTAAGAGAATGATAAGTTTAAGTTCCTACAATCACAATAGCCCAACAAAGAATTGGATCAGTGAAGGCATAGTGCCTGCAATCATAATAGCCCAACGGAGAATTGAACCCTAGTGGCTACAAAAATGCCACCACTTAACCATCGCTATATGGGATGAACCCCACCATGAGAGTTCCTTTTTACAATAAGGATTATGTAAAAAATAATCTACACCTTGGGATTGGATTCCATCATTATTCTGAGATTGAAGATTACATGGAAAATTGGGAAAATGGCAATGAAGTTAGAAACAGAGACTATATGAGGTTGATGTTGCAAAAAATTATAGATTTCAAGTTAATTGGGATATCTATGGTATTGAGGATGATGAATAAAAAATAATTGATCATTATTATTTGGAAATAATTCAAACACAACCACTTGTACTAATCAACTGGGTCAATAGAGAGGTAAAGTCTTTAGATGAAAGAACTGCAATGGTTCTCAAGAGGTTGGAGGAATGGGTAAGGAAGAAAGCCTCATAAAAATCATATACAAAATATTCTAACAAGAAATATGCTTCAAAGAAGAAAGGAGAAAGGAAAGTGAAATATACTCATTCTTCATCCTCAACTAGCTCTCAAAATGTTAGTGAATTAAGAGGCAATGATGAGTGGTGTAGGAGCACCCTCATGCTCAAATTTGGGTTTTTGTCTTGTTTTATGTTGTTTGATGTAAATAAGGTCTTTTTGGACCATTAATGATAATTTAGAGTCATTATAAACCATTTTAGAATATGTTTGGAGTCATAATGCAAATGATGTCAAAAAATTGTCAAAATTGTAAAAGTTGTCATTGTGAAAGTTGTCAAAAGTGCATTAAGGTTACAACTTTGATTAAGAAGTTAGTTGTGGGTGGTTGGTAGTTCGAAAATGCTTGGAAAAACATAAATACATGTTGTAAGCATGAATCCCAAGGTTGGGAAGGTTGGAAAAGATAGGAATGAAAATTGGAATCAATTTGGAGCAAATTTTCTGTGCATTTTTTCTATAAGTCTTGTTCCTTCATGTGGTAAGGATCTGTACAGCCTTTGTACAACCTACACATGGTATGGTTGGAAAGATAATTGTGTTATATTTCATTTGGTTTAGTTTGATTAAGTTTCATTAAGTTTAGAGAAAGTTATGACATTTTTTGTAACAATAGGTCTAAATTTTCCCCAAGGTTTTTAGAGAACAAGAAAATTCCATATCTTTTCTTCCCTCCATCAAAAATCTCTAAAAATTGGTGAAAAGTTTTGTTTTGAGGGTATATAAAAACCCTTTAGAGTATATTTCATAGTTTTACATTTTAATGAAGTAGTTAATGAAAGTTTTCTTGCATTTGGGTGTAGACAATCCAAAAAAAACCATCTTAGAAGTAGGACAGTCAAATTTTGAGCCCCTCCGTACAAAACAACCCTGCCTTATTTTTGGATATGTGTAAGAATGGAAAAATTGGTATCCTAAATGGGTCTCCTTTTCTATAGATCAGGTCTAAGTCAAAAGATATGTCCAATTCACCTTTTTGAAAGGTTATAAGGAAGAATGAGGGTTTGTGAAGAAAAACCCTCTTTTTTATGAACAAAGACACTTGTTTAAGGTTGGTTTGAGCTTTTCCACCCTAGCTCTACATTAAATTGGTATCAGAGCCCAAAGATCTGGTCAAGATAAGTTTTTGGAGTGTATGCGTTGTCTTTTTGCAGGTTGAAGCAAGAACCTAGATGCCAGAAGACTAGGTAGTGAAGAAAGGAGGAAACCTAGGTGAGGGATCACAAAGACAAGAAGAAACAAGGTGAAAGAGGCTTTATTGAGAAAGGAGAATGAAAATGTTGAGAAGACTTGTCCATGGAGACTTGCAGAGTAAGGAGGTACCAAGCAAAAAAGCAAGAGAAAAGAAAAGAGAAAAGTGAGATAAAGAAGAAGGATGAGAGGGCAAAGAAAATGGATGTTGAATAAGAGATAATGGTCTTGAGACAAGCCTTTGAGGAAATGGAAACAAGAGAAAGAAAATGAAACTTGAGATGCAACAGTTTCTTGAGAGAGAAAATCAAGAAAGTGGTTGGCATTTAGCAATAAGAAAGAGGATAAAGTGGCCTAACAAGAAGATCATTCAAAGGACAAGAACAAGAATGGATGAGTTGCAAGATATGTTGAAAGGAAGGATGCTAGAAGCATATAAAGAGACAAAAAAATCTTATGTTTTTGAAACTAATTCTTTGTGTGAATATGTGTTTACAAGTGCAATAGATGAAAATGAAGATGGAAAAGAGTCTAAAGAAGGAGAAGTGCATACAATGTATGAAGATTGTTATACAAATGTAGCACACATGGAGAATCTCTTGGGTGTTGAAGTGGAGTTTCTGGTGCAAGGAGACAAAGAGGAGACCTCAAGGTCTCAATATTTTATTTCTAATATTTCATTGGACTATGTATGTGTAGGTTTGTTAGACAAGGAGATACAACTCATTGAGAAACAGGCTCTTGAAAGAGATCATGTTCAAAGGAGGATTCCAAAAGAGGAATACTTTGCAAGGAAGAAAGAAGAGAAGGAGCTGAAAAGACAACCTAGAGAAAACAAGTGGAAGACACAAAGAAAAAGAAAAGAAAAAATCAAGGCAACAGTGCAGAAGAATTGGAAGACCAAGAAAAAAAAAACCCTGTGCACTCAAGTGGACTTGAGTTTTTTTTTCCTTGAGAGTATGGTGCAGGAGTACCCTCATGCTCAAATTTGAGTTTTTGTCTTGTTTTGTGTTTTTTGATGTAAATAAGGTCATTTTGGACCATTAATGATCATTTGGAGTCATTCTAAACCATTTTTAGAATGTTTTGGAGTCATAATGCAAATGATATCAAAAAAATGTCAAAATTGTAAAAGTTGTCATTGTGAAAGTTGTCAAAAGTGCATTAAGGTTACAACTTTGATTAGGAAGTTAGTTGTGGGTGGTTGGTAGTTGGAAAATTCTTGGGAAATCATAAATACATGTTGTAAACATGAATCCCAAGGTTGGGAAGGTTGGAAAAGATGGGAATGAAAATTGGAATAAATTTGGAGCAAATTTTTTGTGCATTTTTCTTGTAAGTCTTGTTCTTTCATGTGGTATGGATTTGTACTGACTTTGTATGACCTACACGTGGTATGGTTGGAAATATAATTGAGTTAGCTTTCATTTGGTTTTGGTTTGATTAAATTTCATTAAGTTTAGAGAAAGTTATAACATTCTTTGTAACAGCAGGTTTGAATCTACCCCAGGATTTCTAAAGAACAAGAAAATTTCATATATTTTTTTCCCTCCATAAAAAATCTCTAAAAACTGGTGAAAAGTTCTTTTTTGAGGGTATCTAAAAACCCTTTAGAGTATATTTCATATTTTTTCATTTTGATGAAGTTATTAATGAAAGTTTGCTTGCATTTGGGTGTAGACAGTCCAAAAAAAATTCATCTTAGAAGTAGGACAGTCAAATTTTGAGCCTCTCTGTACAAAGCAACCCTACCTTATTTTTGGATGTGTAAGAATGGCCAATTGGGTATCCTAAATGGGTCTCCTTTTCTGTAAATCAGATATGAGTCAAAAGATATGGCCAATTTACATTTTCGAAAGGTTACAAGCAAGAATGAGGGTTTGTGAAGGAAACCCCACTTTTTGATGAACAAATACACTTGTTTAAGGTTGGTTTGAGTTTGTCCTCCCTTGCTATGCATCAATGAGGATCCTTCAAAGAAAGGAAATCCTGAGAAATCATGCAAGGGGGGATCTAAAGGAAAAGCAAAGGAATTGGAGGTAAAGAAGAAGCAACTAGAAACTATTCAAGAGGATGAAGATGAAGAAGATTTCATATATATACCCTCATACCCTTCTCAGGTGAGTGCCTCTTCATCCCCTTCACCTCATTCATCACCAACTTCTTCACCTTTGTATTCACTCCAAATGCATCCCATTCCACCAAATCCTTCTCCTCCTTCCTCACCTAGTATAAAATCTCTTGATATTGTTTTGCCACCATTCACCACACATCCACCTATGAGGCCACCACCATCTTTCCCAAATGTTATTAGCACCCTATCTGGCTCTTCCTCTTCTTAGCTACAACAAACCTTGTTAAAGAAAAAAAAGGTAACTTGGTTGTTCCCTAATTTGATGTTTTTCAAATTTGCTTCAAAAGTCTTCTCAGGCAAAAAAGGCTATAAAACTTTTAGGTTAATGAAGGATTAGATGCCTATATGAACATGTATTTGGAGGTAGCTCAACCCACTATAGAAGAGGATGTTGATGAAGTGGTTGCAACAAATTTCAACATCAATAGGGTTGATCTTGGTCCTTCTTCACAAGAAGGAGATATTCATAATTTCTAGGTCTCAACTTCCAAGAAGTAGTAGGTAATAGTCTTGACTTCCTATCTTAAAGTTGTGATAGATACTTGTGCCCAACCATTGGACTCAATAGATGGTTTTTTAATCATAATTCAAAGAGCAATAACGAGATTATTGATAAGATATGCAAATATCAATCTTACAAAAAGGTAGCTAATATTTGTGTCAAATAAATAATGGTTGATGGATTGAAATTCATTGAGGAAGAAAAAAAGATACATGATGAAGTTGATGTCAAGAGAAAGGAGGTTGAAGAAGAGGTGAATGTATCAAAAAAATAGAAGTCTATATGGATTAATGTTGATAGAAATCTTAAAGAAATGGTTAAAATAAGTAGTGACATACTTGTCCCAAAGCAAGTATTTTCCAATTCCAATGAGAACTTGTGCCACATATGGATAAAAAGTATAGAATGAAAGATGTTGGCTATTAAAATAAGTGTTTTGGAACAAATGAAGCTCCTAAAAAATTGTGATGAATTAAAGATGGAAATGCACAATGGTTTTTTATCTATCAGTTCAAACATTCGGGCAAAGAATAGCTCCCAAGTTAACAAGATTTGTAAAGATGATTGAAAAATAATTCTTTGATAAACAAGTTTTTGATGTAAGTCAATGAGGAAACTCTATAGTGTTGATCTTGCTTGTGTTCATTGTGCTACTCATCCTTTAATGTTTCAAAGAAAATGGGAAACTGTTTGAAATAATAGGGCTTTATGAAGACTTCAAACAAATAACGTCATCATAGCAAAGCACAAGAACATTGCCCCAACCATAAAAACATTTTGTGCTTATAAAATTAAAGTTTCTACTTAAGTGCAACAATATATGGCATCATATTTGTCTCCAACAAAGAATATGGAAGATATAGAAGAATATATTTTGCATCCAAAATCTAACATAGTCTATTTTCTACAAACTTTATAAGGTTATAAAAGTGTGTATGTTTCTAGAAAATTAAGTTATAACTTATTTATTTATTCTTAATTAAAAGAATCATTTACAACTGAAAAGAGTTTCCAATTGTAAATGGAAGGATTTCTTCTAAATTTAGTGAAAAAGTGGTTGAAAGACAAAATTAAAGGTGACCCATTCTCAAAATGGCCACCAAAGAGCAAGATTGGCAATTTGGCACTCATCCGAATCAGATCAGAAATAAGCCTCACTACCGAAATAGATGAAACAGGTACAAAATCAACTCCACAACTGTAGATATGGGCTCTCTGTGGCACAGGTACAGATTGCGACCCACCCTCTACTCAGATAGAAAGTGCAGTAGATTTCTATCCTTTGAGACAGAAGCAGCATAAAAATCCAATCTTTACCCCTTAATGGGTGTTGTTCCTTTTCTTTTCGGCAGTGCTTTCTCCCTGGACACTAGGCACTGCATAATGCTTCCTAATCATGTCTTGCATCTAAAGTTTTAACCTCCTTTCTAGAGGAACTCTGTTGTGCATAGATGGTGCGATAAACTCTTCTGGTCCTGTAAACAAGAATCATACTCAGGATTGCCGCAACCAGACACACTCCTACCATGATCTTGTATGTGAGGGAAAAAAACACTACACCCACACAATTCAAGGGGGGATCCTCTCTGAATGATCCATTTGTCATACTAGCAGCCTTCATGTAGCGCTGTGGGTGGTGTTGCTTTTCTGCTTCCCAATCGTAGATTGAACCAGCAATGAAACCGGAGAATACCAAAGATCCTATGGGATTAGCCATTGTAAGAAAATTGTATAGAACGCCAAAGTTCTTCAGCCCAAAGAGTTCAGAAAGAGTAGCTGGTGTTATAGACCCATGGGCACCATATCCTAGTCCAACAAGCAAAGTCCCTGTATATAGAGATCCAGGCCAACCCATTGCAAAAAGAAAATGCCCAATAGCCATTAGAGTTTGAGCTACTGCCATTGTCACTGGTCGTGGATATGCGTAGTCCCTGCAGAGAAGAGAGTAAAGTATCAACTGTTGGAAAGAGTAGTACTCATTTTCCTTCTATGGAAATAAAAATTTCACTGATCATCAACAGCCTAGTAACTTTCTCTTACAATAATAGAATTTCATGAAACCAATATTTAGAAGATCAATCTTTGATCTGAATAAAGCAGGACTTCTACATTAACAATACTCTCAGTGAATTTCTCAAAACCAATATCTTCAGGGAATGGTTTTTTTCTGAGAAATTAACTTGCTTTGCTCTAAATTCATATACAAATAACAGTCCCCATAAAAATGTTTTTGAATTTTCAGAGTCCAAAGAAACAAAAGTAAATTCACTAAGAGGATTACGACCTGACAATCTTATATATACACTTGCAGTATAAGGAGAATATTTATCTCAAATATAAAATCGATGGACAGATCAACAAGATGTGAAATTTTGACACATACATTTGAAAAAAGGAGTTCATAAAATACTCTCTGAAAATAGGGTAAAACAATGTTTTTAAGCAAAACCTTAGGACAAGAAAACTAACAAGATTTGAATACCCGAAACTATTTCCTTAAGGCAGGGTGCTCTGTTTCTGAATTTTTATCTTGGGAAGAAGCTTTATTAGAGTCAAATGGCTAAAACAATTGCAACGCTGACATTTTGATTTCCAATGTAGCATCTAACATTTATTTGTATTCTCTGGTTTTCTGTAATAAGTGCACCCCATTTTCTCACAATTTCTTTACTCTAGCCATCCCTGTTTCTTTTCAGAGTTTTCAAGTTTCAGATTCCTGGTGAAATATAGATAAACAAGGAAACAGATGAATCTAACTTGCTTCCTAACTTGGAAACATGTCAGTTTACAGTGAACTAAAATGCACAAGAACGTTGAATAGCCTTACCTTGCAACAATCTCAGAAAGAGACCCACCTCCAACACGACCCAGGAAGTTCCAAATGCTTATCATAGACACAAAAATATGAGAATTATCATATCCCAATGATTGACTCATCTGACCCAGATTATCAATGACAGTCAAGGCTGATCCTGCTCCAAACAGCAGGGCAAAGAAGAGCAGCCAAAAGTCAGCCTTTATGAGAGCTTGCATCAGAGTGAAATCTTCTCCTCTGCGTGGTCCTTTTCTTCCTTTGATTCTCACAGCACCTTCTGCAGCAGCACGCAGCAAGCGATTTTGTAACCAGGACAAACGCTTTCTTCTCTCACTTTCTGGGAGAAGATCCATCTCTTCAGTCTTCTCATCCTCAACTTCACTAAGAAGAAAACTATCATGGATGGACTGTTGTCCAATTGTTATAATGGATGGATTATCTTGCAGCAGTGGTTCACGCGTTGCAGGACAAGTGGAAGAAGTGTCTCCAGAAAAGGTTGAGATCAGAGGCAAAGCCAGAGGAAGCAGCAGGAGAATAAGCAGTCCAATGAAGAACATTATGCTTAATATCCTCTTCACATCAAAGAGATCTTGCATAAGCATGAAAGCCATCAGATAGACAGCAAATAACATGCAGAGGCCATATATGGAATTAAAATAGCTAGAATCCGATTCTTTCTTCTGCTCTCTAATGGGAATTGGCCTCACAACAAACATCATGCCTATGATCACCATAGGAGGACTAACTGCCAACAGGACAATAAAGGCAACTTGATCAGGAGCACACAGGGCCATATATATCAGTGTAAATATTGCACCGCTTAAACCTGCAAACCCCTTCAGTAGTCCAACAATAGGCCCTCGGCTCTTGGGAAAACTTTTCACACAGGATACCAGTGCAGCTGTATTGAAATATGTTTCTGAATTGGCTCCAATGCACAGAAGCCCACAGATCTACAACAAATATATTTTCCAATTGAATTTGAAAGCAACAGGCATATTAGTAAGGTCTAATTACGCAATCTACATGACATTTTCACCAAATGATTGAGAATGCTTATGATAATAACTGTGTTGTTTTTTCATAAAAGTTTTATTACACTACACTTGAAAGACAGGTCACAAGTTCAAATCTTGCAGGGGATAGATTATATATGCCTTGTTTATAGCACGAAGTATGGGGCAGTCCTATATGCCATAAGTCATTTGTAGACCTAAAAACAGATCACCCAATACTGGACGATAAAAGAATCCATTTCCTTTCCATTTCCACACTCAACATTTTAGTCACATTCTATTATCTAATTTATTATTTAAGTAGTTTTTACATCAACATTTCAGATCACATTATGAACACACTCCATAATCTAATTTATCTAGTGAAACCAAAGTGAAAAGAGGGTGGTGGTTACCATACCATCCAAAATGGCAAGGTGTGTGCTCTGTGCGAGACTATCAGCCACAGCCAACCATATCCAACCAGATTTTGCAACGCACCAATCAATAGAAGTCCCCGTGGAGGCAGGACTTCACAGAGGGATCCTGCAACCAGTCCTACATTGCTGCCAAAATCCTTTGCTACACCCAATCTGTTTATCTGCTTCTGATTGTAATGAAAGGAGCTCTTGATAATGGGTGACAGGCTTCCAAACACATAACTAAGTCCTGCACAGGATTGGACCCATATGCTTGCAACTACAAGAAGCCATCTATTGCGCCATGTCTGCTTTACTACCTCTCCACCCTTCATTCTTTCCCCAAGACAAATTCTTTAGCTTATCTGTTGCTGGGTTAAAACCCGTTCAATTGGTCTTTGCCAATATATTGAAAAATTTCACAGAAGTCCACTGTGAAAATCTAAAATATTTAATCACTCATCCTTAGCTTTGGAGAATACTTTACCATTGTTGCTTTTAAATATTGAAGTGTCTTATCCAGAGTATCGTGTATTGGAGGTCCTTATCAAGCACCCCCTTCATTTGACTGGCCTAGGTGAAGGTGGGGCACAAAAGATTTCCTTAAATTATCTGTCACATCCAAAAACCCACATGTAGCTGTCTGCCAGTAACATCGCCGATACCGGTGACCGTTACTCACTTGTTGCTATCAATTAACCGCCACATTAACATAAAACAAAACAGCTACATTATGAGGGCCACCATTAAAACGCCATAATGTGAAACATAGCAGTCAGTTTTCAGCACTATTGGAAAATTCATATAGCATCTGCATCTACATTTTTTATGGTAAACAAAATATAAATAATGATCAGATATAATACCGTTTTTCTTAAGTCTTTTAAACATAATTTTTTCAACTATCAATTTATTTTAATGTAATTAATTATTTTAACAATAGTATAAATTACAAATCATTAAGGTGAATTTTTTTTGATGTAAATTTTAATATTCCAACACTCCTTCATAAGATTTACATTTCAAAATTTAGAAGCTTTTCTAAACAATTCCTAAACCAAGTGAAACTCTACCAAGTTACCTTAGAACCCTTGGAAGGGTGTAACTCTCAAGTTGAATTCTTGAGTTCTCATATTACCACCTCCTTGAACTCTTGAATCATAGATCTCCTAAATTATTAGATGGCAATTCATATCAAGCTACATCCACTGTGCTTCACCAAGATGTCTCATGACCCTCGTAAGGGTATTAATTCTCAATATCCATAGACTTTCAAACTATTTGGGCAACAATCCATATTTAATTTACACCAGATTCCCCCATGTCTTCAAAAAGAAAACTTTACAATATATGCATTCTTCAATACTATTAACATAATAAATAAAAACAAAAACATGTTTTTCGCATAAAAAGACAATCTCTAAGCAAGAAGTTGGTTTAAGATGATGAAAATCCTCCAACCCCCTATGTCTCCAACCTCCAATAATGAAAGCTCAAAATAAGTATCCATCCCTGGTATCTTCAAAACAAAAAAAATCAACAAAAGTATCATTTGGCGGATCATCATCCTCTGCATCGACTAAGTTAACTTCATTTTATTTATCTTTAAGTTTTCCTTTGACAACATCACTAGCTCAAGTTCTATAAATCCAAGTTGTGTGACCATTTTTCTTACAATAATAACATTCAATTTTCCCTTTGCTTGTCTTGGATCTTTTATTATTGCTTCGTGAGTATAATACATTCTCATGTTGAGAATCAACTCTTATATCTTTTGCATTTGATCTTTTTTCTTCTACTAGAAGAGTTGAAATCATAACTTCAAGAGCTTAGGAAGTTATATGATTAAGAGTAAAAGTAACATTATTGTATTTAGAAGGAAAATTGTTTAACAAAATAACTTTGGCATCATCATCATCTACTCGAGATTTGACTTTTATTAGTTGCCTAATGAGCAATCTCAAATTGCTTATGTGATTTGGCATAGCATGATTCTATCTTTCATCTTCAATCTAAATAGTCGAAGTTCTAGGGAAAACTTTGCATCAACTATTTTTTCTCCAAGCTTTTAATTGAACTATCCTAAATTTCCATTGATGATTTCTAGATCTCCATAATGTAATTCAAAGTCAAAAAGAGCAAGACTAATAATAGTTTTAGCCTTATCATCTTTATTATTCCAATCGAATAACTTATGTGCTTATGTAGATGGTTTTTCATTCACATTCACTATTTCCCATAAGTTTCTATTCATTAGTTACATTTGAAACCAAAATATTTGTCTAAAGGAATCTTCGTCTTAAATAAAATACTCGAAAGAAACAATATGAATAAATTAACCTTATACCTCTATAATCTTATATATCCATAATTTATAAACCCTACTCTTCAAGTAAATATAAATATTTTTATGTTGCATAAAAAAAAAAGTTTCACACATACAATAGCTTCAAATATAATATTTGATATAAAATAATTAATATTGCATGTAGCATAACCTATGCCATGCCTAGGTCCCTGCTAGCTAAATGGTTTGTTTTATAGTTTAATGAAAAAATAATCTATAGAGAGAGCTTGAACCTAGTAACACAACCTACGAAAGGAGGGAAGACCATAACAATTCAGTTGGTGTAGACTAGAACTAATGTGTGCTCTTTTGAATGCAGATGCTCTTATAGAGTGCATATTTTCTCAAAAAAGGGTTTTCATTAGTTTTTTTCCACTTATCATCGGGTTTGTTCTTTTAAACCTTGTCTGTAGATGCTCTTTCATGACTACTATAGTCTTTCATTAATGTTTCCTTATCACTGATGCAAATGCTTGCCTTCACCAAAGGTTCACTAGGCTCTAATACCATATTGGAAAAATCAAAGAGCATCTACATTTGTATAGTAAAAAAACACAAATAATGATAATATTGTTGAGTTACTTTTGAATGTATCACAATATGGCTTTCATAAATCCTTTCAAACATAACTTCCTAAACTACCAACCTAGAAGAATGTAACTAATTATTTTAAAAACAATAATAAACCTTAATTCATTAAGCTGATTTTATTGTAAGCCAAACCTTAATATTCCAACAAGTAATAATTTCCATTTAGAACCTTTCACAAAATGGAATAACATAGATCAACATACATGAAACCAAATTACATGTAGTGAGAGTTTGCTAGTATTTCATTTCTACATGTCTATGTCATCAAGGAAATTTTGGAAACTTTAAGGCCATCTATGAATAGGTAAGTCATTTCTACAATTGCTTTATTTTCTCCCATAGATATTCATTAAAAATAATAATACTTTTTTTTCTCTTCTATTATCTATGCTTTGCTTTATACAAATTTGTATATATAGCTTTGAGAATATCAAAAACTAGAGTATTGTTATCAATGTGGCAAGGGTAAAATTGATCTAAAAATTACAACGTCAAAGCTTTGGAAGTGGTTTGAAAATCCATATTTCAAATTGGATTTGGAATCAAATCCTCTCAATTGAAGTGTGGATGTTATGTGAGGCACTACTTAGAATTTGGACTTCATTCCTATCTAGTTTCATCTTGAGTTTTTGCTTAAACTATTGTAGTTTTATTGTAAAGTGATTCACTACCCTACAAATACATTTAGAGTGAAATAATCATGCAATTCCTTGATTGAACACTAAAAACCTTGGCATCAAAAGCCATATCACTAAAAAATCTTACAACTTTCAAGTTGATTTGTATGCATAAGCTACTAGGCTAGATTGTGCAATGTGTAGACATACATAACACATGAGGTATTGAATCATTACTTCCATATTTATTCTAGGGAACACACTCTACTAGGAAGGGAACTATCAACAAAATAAACATTATCCTCTTAATAATTGTTGAATAAGAATTTTTTATATGTTTTTTGTCCACACTATTTAATATCACTCTTTGATCCATCTATGCTTCCTTGTTCTTTGTGATAGATCCACCTCTATATTCCTCCTGTATTTTTCACAAAATGAAAATGTGGATGATTTTCATCACTCTAGGTTCAAAATAATGTGGAGGACAAGAGAAAAATAATAGCTAGTGATGATGATCCTCTTTGAGGCCCTATAGTAGGTTAATTGTACACACATAGATTGTGTTCTATTTTGAAGATATTTAGCTTGAACATAATTGATACTTTACAAGATGTAAGAAGTGAAAATATCTCTTTAAGATTCAAATTTATTTTCAACTCTATTATCTAAAATCTATCATGTAATTTCCTCTATTTTGTACCAAAGAAAAAGGCTAGGTGCCTCAAGAAATGGAAATGCAATGCCTATTGTTTGAGAATAAACCATTTCCATCTATAACATATTATTGTTGGATTATAACATTCCACTAGAGGTACATCTTATTGGGGCAATATTTTCATAAAATATCTTTTTAATTCTCAACTCACTACATGATGTAACATGGATGTATCAATTTTCTTTCAAGTGTGATTGGTCTTGTTTGTAGAATGAGGATGCATTAATTCACTCTATGGATACTACTACTCCCATGGTTCTTGAGATAGAATATGTCAATATTGTAAGCAATTTTCCATTGAATATTAACTAACATTTTTTGGTTTTTTATTTAAGATCAAGAGATGGTTACAAATAGTCTCACTTTTTCATGCAATTTTCTTAAATTATGTTATCTTTGATTAATTTTTGGCTTGCTATGTAATGCAACATGTATGCATCAATTCACTTACATGTGTGATTGATTTTGTTTATAGGATGAGGATGCATCAATTAGCTCTTGGGAGATTGCTTCTCATCTATTTCTCAAGATGAAAGATTATAATCCTTTAAGTAGTGTTTCCATTGAATATCAAGTAATATTTTTTGGTTTGGTTAGTTCATTCACACGTTGATTAGTCTTTTTTTCAGGAAATGAACACATCCATTAGCTTTGAGGAGACTACTACTCCTCATGTGGTTCTTGAGAAGGAAGGTGCCAATCTTGTAAATTGTGTTTCAATTGAATATCAGCTTACATTTTATGTTTTATTGTTAAAAATCCTAAGACAATTATGACTAGTCTCACATGTTCATTTAGTTTTCTAGTGAGTACCATTTTTTGTCCGTATGTAAAAAAAATTGGCTTACATTATTGCTTTTTCCCCACATATGACATATTTCTAATAAGGGGAAACCATTTTTTTCTTTTCTCTGATTAAACAAACATCAAGAGACCAGCCTTGGGAGCCCTCCCATTCCAAGGAGGAAACATAGCCATTTTGGAAGTGACAATATAAATCTAAGATAGGTCTAAAGAATTCATGTAGAAGAAGATTGAGAAGTGGCCAGTAGAATGCCTCCTCAAGAATCAGATATTCATTTGAAGGATCTACCTCAAGAAAAAAATGAATGGTCCAAGAAGGGTTCAGTTTCATTTCAAACTTGAGTGAGAAGGCCTCTAATCTATCTTGATGTCGCTATTTCTTCTTTTGACAATGAAGAGAACACTGAAAAGAGGAGAGGGGTCATTCACATGAGGAAGGAGGCATGATTTTAATGTTTAAAGGGTGGTGGTGTAAGGCTTTGTACTTAATAATAAAACCATGACACAATAATAAATCAACAATACAACAACAATGAATCATAAAATAGCCCACAAGGAAGAAGGTAACAACCAAGGAAAAAAGAAAAATGTTGCATTTGAATAGAAATGAAACAAAAAGAACATAGCATATTCAAAATACTATTGTAGTTTCAAGGCCACATTGGCCTCCCATTCCTCTTTCAAAAAATCAAGATGTTTTCAAAAAAATTAGTGTCATCCACTCCCTAAGCCTTCTTCTCCTTGGTATTTCAACTACATGTCTTTTCACTAGGACCAAATGTCCAAATGATATATGGGGCTTAAGGAATTCTTGGAACATCTTTATCCTATTGATACTATTCTAGATAGTAGTGCTATTGATATCGACCCCTTTTTTTAAAATTGTTTTAATGTCCCAAATTTATTTCTCCAACAAAATCAAATTTTCATCTTGCTTGGCCTTCTCCTTTTAAGCCTATATATATCATTCAAAGCCTCTCAATTTTTATGATTTATATTTTACTCCTCTTATAGGTTCAATTGTTCAATACTAAGTTTCTTGGCTAGGGGGGAAATCTTTATATTCATCACATTAATTTCTAGGAAAAACTGTGTTAGTACATATTGTGGTGAACAAAGATTTATTTCTCTATACCACATGTTTTCTATCATAGGGAATCAACAATAGAAATAACCTCACCAATGAAAGATGTAGTGGGACAAGAGAAGCCTAATGGACTAGAGAAGGGGCCAAGATACAATCCCTTGACCCTTAAAATCTTTAAAACTAGCAAAAATATCACATCCTTTAAGGTCTTATCCTTGTCTTTTCTTCTACCCATAGTCTCTAGCACTTCGCCCAACATCTAAATACACAAATTTGTCACTCATAGGGTCAAAAAAGATGGGAGGCAAACCCTTCTAAATAGTGGAAGACTTATGTTTCTTCTTGGGTTATTACATAATAGGGGGAGTATCAAACCTTGTCCTATTAGGGGTGAAGGAGGGAGGGACTTTAGCAACAAAGCATGGTTAGAATAAAATGAGAGGCTAATGTAGGGAAAAGGGAAATCATTTCCCTATTGACTTCCAACTTAGAATATTCCAAAGATGATAGCAATAAAAATAGAAAGTTGATATTGAAGTTATGAAAAAGTGATTAAGTAAAGACAAATGGAAATAGTAAATGATTTGGAACCAACCCTAAAGATTTTGATACCTTACAATTTGGAGTGTAGATTCATCATGGAGACAAGTGAGGGACTCCCTATCATAAACAAACTATAATTTTTTATCTTTCCTCCCCCCTTAAAAATAATGTAGTAACTCATCATTATTGAACCTATCTTTGTGTGTCTTCTTGTCATTTGTAGGCATACTTGTTAAATGGGCAATCAAATCCTTTTGTAATTTCCATCTCAATCCCTCTCATTTTTACCATACTAGAGTTCCTTTTTTTGGGAAAAATAGCCAACAAGGTAGGGTCGAGCCTTGAACCCAAGTTCCATAAAATTTGAGAAGCCTCTCTTTTTCAATAAATTCCACACCATGACATTATTCTTAATCACCTCACAAGATATAGGATCCACCATATTCCTGCCCATACCCAAAGTTGTGGAATACTAGTGTAGCCAAAAAAAAAAAGCTTTTTTATTTCTTGTTACTTTCTTGATTTATTTTTTAATCAGCTATTTTGCTTGCAAGCCATCCTTAGTTTATATTCCATAAACAAGGGGTACCTCTTTCATCAAATTCACCTAGAATTTTCACTTGGCATCAACCATTGGGGTATAACACACCTAGAAGTGAATGTGATAATAAAATTGATTTACTCAATATAAATAACAGTAACACCTTAGATTTAATAGAAAAAATTAAATCAATATAAATGTCACTTTGGGGATTTGAAACTAGGTCTCTAACATAAGCACACCTTGACTTAACCAATTGGGCTCAACCACTTTGACATTACTCTCTTGAATTTTTGATAAAATATATTAATTTTTTTAATTCAACCAAATAAATTTAATACCAAACATAAATTCATATAAATGTTATAGTAGTAGGGCCATTCTCCTTCCTTTTTATTATACCTAGATTGTTCTTAATTCACATTAATTATTTTAAGTTCTTTTTGTCAATAAATTTTTAAAGATGGGTATTTATTTTAACTGTTAGATTTGTGTTTTGTATTTTTTCTCTAAATTGTGTAGATAATTGATAATACTACATGTCTAATTGTTAGCCCATACCACAATAGGGATTCTATTATAAAGTTAGTTAAAACAAGTTGAACTTTTTAAGCAACCAATAACAACATGGGTAAGTGCAAAAAGATGGGGGGCCAAAAAGGGGGCTTAAGTGGCCACTTTTTTTTCTTTCTTTCTGAAATTAGGAAATATTGACCTTGGACATGAAATTGAGGATACTTACACTCAAAATTTTGAGATGCAACAAAAACAAGGATCATAGTGCTCCGAATCTACTTTCTAAACTACTAATTTATTTTGAAAATGGTTGATATTAAGTGGTTCAAAAGAGGGACCCACATAAATTGGTGTTGTTTTTGTCAGAAAAACATAACATAGCAACTTTTGTGGGAATGTAGCACGATGAACTTTTTTTTTAGTATTTTTAAAATCACTTCGGTGAGAAATTAGCTAACAGTATGTAGTTGATGCGTGATATTTCTGATAATTTTTTAATGAACATTTTATTTTTTACTAATTTTCAAAGTGGACACTTCTTAAAAAATAGAATTTTTGTTGTGCTCCCCTACAAATTTTGGAAACTAATTGAATATATTTTTTTAAAAAAATTGTAGAATGGAGTCTAGTTTCTAAAATGGTAATTTATTTGAAATTTTGATGAACGGTTAATTTATAATGAAAAAACACCAAACACTACTTTTTGCCAAAAAAAGACAAAAAAAAAAAAAAGATCAAAGGCTTAACATTGTTAGAAAGTGAGAAAAATTACATCGTTGGATAGCTAAGAGAGAGCCTAAAATTACCTAGGTGTTTGATTTGTTTTACATTGAAACACGTGCAATCCTGACGGTGAGCACAAACTCAATTATGTGAAATATTGTAGAATTTGCAAAAAACACATCTTTGGTCGTTGGGAAGGCCCTCCAAGCCTTTGGGTTGGTATTCCAAGGAAAATACCAAGCCCAAGGCTTAGGGATTCCCAAAGAAAGATATAACATGAGCATGGTATAATGAGCTCGTGTTATATCTTAGTTTTGGCATGGTTTTTTGCATTTGTGCAAGACATGTCTAGCAAGACATAACACAAGCGCATTATAACATGCTTGCATTATGTCTTACTTTATGTTAAATGTGTACCATAGAAAAATGCATCATTGACATTTTCATGGTCTTTTAGGTCTTTCCCTTATGATGCTTGATCTATTTTTCTTTGATTTAATGTTGCAATGTAGCTTATGCATTCACATTAGGTCCTAAATATTCAAATTATGGTGTCTTGTGAAGGTGTTGTGAAGTGTTGTAACACATTTCTACACTTTTCTAGACTCTTCTCATTATAATTCATCTAAAAATCACCTTTTTATCCCTTCTCAAGTCCTATTCTAAAGTGTTGTAAAGTCTTGTAACAAGATTTCATGCTTTTCTAGGCTTGTTATCACTATTTACACCTTTATTATGCTTTATTTGACCCCTTTATGCACTCATAAGACTTAATTAAGTGTATTTTTGAATGTAAACCCGACAAATAACATTAAATGAAACTTAATTCCCAACACCCACTTACAAGCCTAGAGTGGGACCCATTCACCATGGGTGGTGAATGAGTCCCTCTTGGCTCCAAATTCAAAATAATTCAAATTTTCTTTCAGGTTTTTATTCAAAAAGATCTTATGTCAACCTGTGATAAGGTATTATTGGGTTATTAGGGAATAAGTGTGCATAAACAAGTGTTTTTCTACCCATTTTACTCCTAAATTCACTTGCATTCACTCATTCAACATCAATTAGAATTCTTACATTCAATCCATCAAAGCATCATTCAATCAAGCAATTGTTAAGTATCTTGGAGCAACCATTAACATATCTTCAGTCTTCTACAGCAAGGTTTTTGACTTTATATGCAGATTTATCAAGAAAATAGGTGTTGAAAGGTGGTCAACAAGTCAAAAAAGTGTTTCAAGTCAACTAAACCCTAATTCAAGCTTGGAGACAACCTACAACCCATTTTCTGCAGATTTGACTCCATCAACTCGATAAGAAGGCAAGTGCAGATCTAGACATATAGGATTGACCTTTAGATTTGCATATTTTTGGAGGACTGATTCGCCATCAATGGAGAATGAGTCCCACTTGAGGGCCAAAAAAAAATGATTTTGTCAGAATCCAGTTCCTGACAGTCGGAAAACAGTTTCAGGTGTTTTTACCAGTAGGAGGACTAATTTTCCATCAGTGGTGAATGAGTCCCACTGGTGATTTACAATAATTTCTGCCAGTTTCCAGAACCTTCCAAGATCAGTAATCAACTTCCAGGTGCACTCTGAAAAACTTCATTCAATTCTATTTATAGTAGTTTATGTTTTTAGTTCATTTTTGCATACCTCACTATGTTTTCAAACATTGCATATTTCATTAGTTTTACATTCATAATCAATCAATTTCATAGCTTAGTTGCATTTAGAACATTCCATTTACTCATAATTCTATCTTACATTCCCTTATTTGAGTGAACCACCTCAATTTTAGGGTTCTATCTCTCTCCTTTTAGGTGAAAGATCCTAAGAGTGTAAGAGAAGCCCATATAACCTCAAAATTGATGGTTCAAAATGCTACTCTATTGAATGAATGTTTATATATTTGTGTGTTTGTATGTACATGTATGCTTGTATGTCATGTATGTATGTATGTATGCTTGTATGTATGTATGTATGTATGCATATATCAATGGATGTATGTATGTATTTAAGATTGTATGTACATATGTGCATGTATGCTTGTATTTATGTAGGATTGTATGTACATATGTATTATGCTTGTATGTATGTAAGGATGTATGTATTTATGTATGTATTTAGAGGGAGGGAGAAGTTTAAGAGAGAGAGATTTGTCTAGGTAGGGTGGGAGGGAGAGAGGGAGGGAGAGACCTAAGAAAGAGAGAGAGAGAGGTAGTGAGAGAGAGTCTTGAGAGAGGGAGAGGGGGTGGAAGGGAGAGACTAAGAGAGAGGGAGTGGGAGAGAAGGGGTTGGAGTGAGAGGGTCTTAGCTAGGTATGGTGGGAGGGATAGAGGAAGAGAGAGAGGGGGGTGGGAGAGAGGGAATTAAGTGAGAGAGAGGGGGGAGAGAGAGAGGGAGAGAGAGAAAGAGAGAGTTATGTAGGTAGGGTGCCAAAGGGAGAGACTTGAGAGTATGAGGGGGGGTGAGAGGGAGAGACTTGAGAGATAGGTAGTGAGAGGGAGTGAGAGAGAGAGATTGGGAGAGAGAGGCAATGAGAGGGAGGGAGAGTGAGAGTGAGAGACCTAAGAGAGGGAGAGGGTGTGGGAGGGAGTGACTGAGAGGGAGGGAGATAGAGGGGGTGGAGTGAGAGGAACTTATCTAGGTAGGGTGGGAGTGATAGATAGAGAGAGGGGGGAGAGAGAGAGAGAGAGTTACCTAGGTAGGGTGCCAGAGGGAGAGACCTGAGAGAGAGAGGGGGTGGGAGCGAGAGACCTGAGAGATAGGGAGAGAGAGGGAGTGATGGAGAGGTAGTGGGAGGGAGACAGAGAGATATAGATAGAGGGAGCGAGAGAGAGTGGAAGGGATTGATTGAGTGAGAGGTACGCAGAAAGAGGGAGAGGGTAGATAGAGACAATTAGAGATGGTAGGAGATCACTAGTACATAAACAAAAATATATGACTAAATAAACTACTAAAAATTGCATATAAATGACTAACTTTAGTCACATGACTATTAGTGGTTTATTTGTAGTCATTTATAACACCACTAAATTTATGACTAAACAATTTTAGTCATTTATTTAGTCATTGATTTTAGTCATTGATTTGGTCATTGATTTGGTCATTGGTTTAGTCATTTATTTAGTCATATATTTAGTCATTAATTTTAGTCACATGACTAATTTAGTGGTTTATTGTAGTCATTTATAACACCACCAAATTTATGACTAAACTATTTTAGTTATTTATTTAGTCATTGATTTGGTCATTGATTTAGTCGTTAATTTAGTCATTTATTTATTCATGGTAGTGATTTTTTTAGTCATATATTTAGTCATTAATTTAGTCATTGATTGTTGTTAACTGGTCATTTATTTAGTCATATATTTAGTCATATATTTAGTCATAAATTTAGTCATATATTTAATCATTAATTTAGTCATGTATTTAGTCATGTATTTAGTCATTACTTTAGTCATATATTTAGTCATTACAAATCAAATCTAACTTAATTAATCCTCACAAATTTATGCATATAAACTTCAAGTATCATAGATATTCAAATGTTAAAAAACACCATGAAATGAAGACTAAAATGTTTGAAAAAATATGATTGATCAGACACAAACTCAAATAGATTACAAATCAAGAGGAGCCACAACAAGTATTTGAGTGGAGAAAAAACCACTCTGAAAATTTACTTCATTAAGTCTCATTGGAAAATCAAAATCTCATTGGCTACATTCAATGTCTCAATGACACTGTACAACTTACAGACACTATATAAACATAATACTCCTATTTTCATATACTTATACTATTTTCCCCTTAACTGCAGTCCTTTTGGAAGGGCAACAACCTCCTATAGGGGCTTGACCCATTTAATCCTCTTGCAAATCCATAGCTTTCCCACCGCTATTGGTTTTGGCTCCTCCAAAATCTTCCTCGCTAGTATTCATGACCTTTCACTTCTCCAATTTGGAGTTGTAGCCTGAAAATAAGGTTTCAAAATTTGCATATCAAAAACTCAGAAAAGTCAAATAATACAGAGGATAAAATTCAAACATTTTCTTTTCCTTTTCCAACTATGGCACCCTAAACTTAGGTGCAAGATACAGTGAATGTATCAGAATTAGATATAACATCCATCAAAAGCATATTTGGAAGTAGATTTTTATCAGATATTGTAGTTGCAAGTTCCACTAATTATAATAAAGATAAATAGTTTTACCTTTCTGCATCAACTAATGTAATTCTGATAACTTTTAGAGGATCAACAATGCTAGCCTTTATCATATCAACATACTCACGTACAAGTTGCAACACAACATTAAACCTATTAATTAGACTCAACATCTAAGAAAGAAAAAGAAACTTCAAACATTATCAATTTAGCAAAAAATTCATCAATTTCAAATATCAAAGTAGCCAATGCTTCACTCTCTACATCCTCTGCTACAATCAAAAGAGGCCTTTGTTTCTGTGATAAATGCAACAAGAAATTATATTATTTGTCAAAACTTATCACTATGTACTTATGAACTCAAGATCATTTAAATTGTCAAACTAATCGACATGACTACCTAATTTATTTTTATCACATGCACTTTGGGTATACAAGATTATTGAGAATCCCAATTATTGAACTAAGAAATTCAACAACACAATGAAATTATATCTTTAAGTAAAATGTAAATCAAATCAACATTACATGTCCCAGCTTATCAATTGATCTCAAATTATATATACACCTTTTTCATATAGCTTAAGGACATCTACAATAGATATGCACAAAATGAATTTGGTGGAAAGACTATAAAAACTTTCAAGAGAATACAATTTACAGGTGTAAAGCCAAATTCCACAACCATTGCCAACATCCTCCCTGCTTGTGCCAAAATGGGAGCTTTGAAACAAGATATGAAAATCCATCAATGCATAGACAATACATCCCTATAAGAAATATTGTACTCCCTCAATTAAATATTATTACATATTATTCTATTGGGGGCAATTTACTTTATCGGGGGAACTTTACTTTATCAGGGGGATTTTTGTTTAGAAAACCTAGATCACCAACATATCAGCTCATGTGAGAGGTCAATAACCCACTATTAAGCCTACACATGGCACATGCATGCACAAAATAACAAAGAAAAATAAAGATCATGCATCACACAATAATTATAAGACAAAAAAATATCAAAAGAGTTGTGTTAGGACAAAAAAAATAATCCCACATATTTGCATTAACATCTATTCATATATCTCCTAGTCCTTACAAAATCTCACTAGACTCAATTTCATGATCTAGACAAATTACTGAGGTTCGTGTAAAAAATCCATTTTTGTAACCAACATACCCAAATAATCACATTCATGAAATCCATTGAAGTCCTTTGATACCATCGGGCTAGCAATACTCTATCGTTGGAACTCCCATCACCACCCCACCGATAGTCTGATAGGGGCAATTCATATCCTTACATTGGCATAATATCCTTCCATCGCCACAGCTCTAGTGCATCGGTGGAATGAATGATGAACCTTCCCCGATAGCCCAATATAATCACGGGGTATCAAAGTCTAACACTTATTGGTGAAGTTGGGATGCATCGAGGTAACATTGTTTGATGTCTTACGGATAGACCAAAAGAAAAACACTTTTCGATGGAGAAGGTGGCCATCAGTGGAAAAAAAACCAAGGTCCCAATGATATAGTGATGAATGATTACTACTAGCTGACATGGCATCAAAAACATCATCGAGATATTTAACATAAATGCTCTCCCCGATGACAAGACTGAAGCAGGTGGTATATTAATGAGCCAACACAGAGGTGAATTGCACCACAAATTAATCATACAATTTGCAGAAACCAGAAAGGCTACACTAAGGGCAGAAGTAGAAAGGACAGAACTCAGAGCTCTCGCGCAGTGAAGCCAAGAGAAGCAAAAATTCATGTAAGTACTCCACTCTTATCTAGAAAGTTGCATTTTTTTAGAGTTTGCAATGGAAGAAAATGTGGAAAAACCTAAGGCAAAGAAACAAAAAAATGAAAAGAGGAATTTAAACCAAGACTTGATAGATGAGTGTCTGGGGTTAGGGCCAAGACCCAGAAGAAGTGTTCAAACAAGTAAATTGTTAGATAAACATAGGGGTCTTGGGGATGTTTGGACGCCACACCGGGGCTATGAGGATTTTATGTATCACTACATAAAACAATTCAAATTTCAACCAGTCTGTAACCCATGGAGATTGAACTTAGGAAGACTTGTGGTGCCAAACATGTTCATCAACGTAGAATTGGTGAAAGCTCTGGCCAGTCGGTATAATGCCAAGAAAATAACTATCCAATCACCAAATGGGGCCAATATGCTTGTTATCTCCCAAGACCTAATCTCTAATGTATTTTAGTTAGAAGGTCCCATGAACTTTCCATTCACCATTAGAGACTTTTTGATAGAATACCATTGCATGGATACTAGTTACAAGAGATGGAAGCTAGCTTTGCACAGATTTAAGAATGAGCAAGGTCAACTCAGAAAATTTTCGAGCAATGAAAACCCTCCATTTCATATAGATTTGTTTGAAGAATACTTTCAATATACCTACTACTCAGCTGGTCAAGTCTTGGGAATTGAGGTTCCACCACTTATGTCTATTGCACCGATGGTTCTAGCAGCTGATATACAAAGAAAAGATGCTAGGTCATTCGACTATGCAAACTATTTAGCGAATTCCCTAAATCAAGGGCTTCAAAGAATAAAAAACAATAGTGATTGCATAGATTTCAAACACTATTCCTTGTTAATGCATTTACTTTTATATGAGGGACATGCTAGAAATGTGTGGGGTAAAGAATTAAGAATCAAAGACACAGATAAAGATGGAAACTTTAAACCTATACAAATGTGGACTGCACTATGGGATAGTCGATGTGAGAGGTCTCACTATTTATATTTTGAAGAATATTTTGTTAAAGCACTAATGAAGTTGCTAGGCTATTCATATGATCACAATTTATCCCCTAAGGTGCAGAGATTTTTGAGACCAAAGGAAAACACCCCAAGAGGCAAGGTGAACCATAATTGGGGAGACTAGTATGCCTTCTCTGATTGCACAGTAATAAGGGTTTATGGATTTGAAGGGGTTCCACATTTTCTACCCCGAGTGGTTCCTAACATAGTTGCTTATTTGGAAATAGTACGGAAATTAGCAAGGTCTAATACTAAACATCTCAAGAGTCATAATAAACAATCAATCTTGTCTATCACTCTTTGTTTTGGAGATTTCACAGTATGCTAAATTGAAGGATATGAAGAAATTGATGTTAAATTAGCTCATTACAACCTTCCTCTTGGGTATGAAAGAAATAAATTTGATGCAAAGGGATTTATTCATCAAGCAAGATTAAGTCATAATTTTTCAGGGTATGAGCATTGGTTTGCACTTGATGATGTGATCAGGAACCGAGATGAAGCTTCCACTGGTGAGAGAATGGCTTCATATAATAAAGTTGTGCTTGCAAAGGAATGGAAGAGAAAGAATGTCCCATCATATAGAGAAGCATTTGCTGATATACAAGATCCCTTGGCTAGGATTGAGCAGCTTATTGCTCATATGAATGAAATAGTAAAAGATGTGCCCTCATACATTTTTGATACATCTCATACTAGTTACACAGGAATGCAGGCTGAGGATGTGGAGCCTTTGGATCACATAACCCCACAACCCACCCATGATGTATGTTTCTCCACTGGCAATAGTGAAGAGGAAGTGATGTGGAGAGTGATGAAGAGGAGCAAGTAGTGGAACAAATAAAGTCCCCTGTGATTACACAATATGAGCCCCCTTAGGAACTTGTAAAATTTGAAACATCAGATGAGTTATCTGATGACATTAGGGTCAAGGTTGGTCATGAATTCATTTCTAACAATGATTTTGTTAAAAATCTTGAGTTCAAATATTTGTCTATGAGTATAAGGGGAAGAAAATAAGACAAAAGGAGCAAGACATTACTCTTGAAAAGGAAGTTGATGCCTTAGAAAAATTGAAAAAGGAAGTTGAAAGGGAAATGCAATCCATCACTCCTGAAAGAGGTAGAGAATTACTTCAAGAGGCTGGGGTACTACTTCTACCAGGATGGGACATGAGCTCAACAATTGTGTTCGATAGTTTCAGAAAAAGAGGGGATACAACAATGAACTTATCAGAGGAAGCTAGTGATAATATATATTCAGGGTCTGGATACAATCCAGATGAGGATTCCTTTCTTATTTGGTCACTATAACCTCATGAGAAGAGGTTGAAAGTGATTGAAAATCCTAATCAAGTATTTGGACACCTTTTGGTCAAAAGAGTTGTGGACACTAATCCCTTAGAAATTGTAGAGCTGAATTTCAATGTGGCAAAATTAACTAGAGCACAAATTGAAAAATTGGTCAAAGAGAATGACAAATTGAAAAATAAATTATTACATCAAATGGAGAAGTCATCTTCCTCTTCTTCTCCAGAATTGTATGCTCCATGGCTCGAAAAAGATAAGAGAGTGTTAGATGCATTAGTTGATGCAACCTATTGGAAAAAATCCCATTTGAAAGCCCAAGAAAAGTGTAAAACACTAGAAAAGGAGGTGAAAATCATTAAGTACAATGTTGTTCCCAAGATAATCAAAGAGAGGTTCCATAAGATGATAAAGCAAGCTGATGATTATTAGGGTGTATTTAAGCAAATACAATCAGCACTAGAGGAGAATGTCTGGTTACAAGGAAGAATGATTGATAAAAAGAAGGAACTTCTGGGTAAACAGATCCTGAAAGACCAAACATTGCAAAAATATAATGACTTGGTGAGATCCCACAACCAATATCAAGAAATACTTGAAGAAGACCTCAATTGTTTTAATTTGGTTCCTGCACTCCATGATGATACATGGAATCTTCGAGAAAGGGATGATTGGAAAGAAAAATTTACAGAGTTTCTAACAATTGCATTGCAGGAGATCAACGATGAGGTTATGGTCTTGCAAAATACTCATAAACAAATTGAGAAATTCATGCACATAGAGTATGATATGAAGGTGGTCATATCCAATGTCAACACTCATGCAGAACAGGGCTACATTGATCATCTCTCAGCTTTCAATCTATTTATAAATTGGGTAGTGGATAATCCAGGCACAACTAAGCAACAGTCAAAATCGGTCAGTGGTAATGATGTGGACCCTATCATACAATAAAAGCTTTGAACAGGTCTTAGATGACCACAGTATTTTAATCAGAGATTAACGGACTGGTACACATGTTTATGATTGTGTTAGTTTCTTAAATTAAGTTCAAAATCATGTTTTGTTATCAAGAGTCATGTCTTTTGGTCTGAAGCTTGTTGCCTCTCGTGTATATAAGAGAGACCGGGACCAAAAGAAGGATGTATGAGAAGATAGTAGGTGAATAGGGATAGATAGACAGCAAAAAGCTTCCATAATGTTTCCATTTCAAAAGACTATGTTGCAGATATAATTTTGAGGAAATCAATGAAAGATCTCTGATTCTGTGGCTTTATATTGGTATCAATTGTTTGTTGAAAATATTCAATTATCTGGTTGTCTCTAGTTTAATATTTCCTTATCATTTAAATTGGTATATCAAGTATATATTCAATTTATCAATGCACATTTGTTGTTCGATGGAGGAGCATCTATTTTCCTCAGACATGCAAAATTTTTCATGTTGCACTATATTTAGCAATTCTGCAAAACTTGACAAAAATGACCTGCAACAACTTTTGATAGTTTGCAATTTTATAATTTTTTTGCAACTTTGTCTCTTTTACCCAATTGACTCTAAAATCATCCTAATTCATAGTGAATGGTCTCACAAGACCTAATTAACATAAAATGACCTCCTCAAATGCTAAAATGACCTACTAAGATGCAATGGCCTTCAAATTTGAAAATGGAAGCTTAGGTGCTCCTGCACCAACATGTATGCTAAATGTGGGATCATAGACAAGGCACTTGAAGTGTTCGACAAAATGCCTCAAAGAAATATGGTCTCATGGACTACAATAATTGCAGGATATACACAAATTAGATATGTTGAAAAGGCTTTAGAAAATTTAAAGCAAATGCAATTTGCAGGTTGTTCCAAAACAACCTATGGTGAATTTGGGATATGTTTTTGAAGTCATTAAAGGGTATCTAAAAATGGTTTTATATCTTGTCTACAGTGCTTGAGGATTGAAGGAATTGAGAGATTGAAGCCTATTTTTTGTGAAATTTGTCTAAGTGAGGTTGAATGGTGCTCCTAATTACTATCAGGCTCCATGTTGGAGATGCCCATGCTAACAATAGAGACCTTTTTGGAAGATCAATATATAGATATTGAGCCCACCATGCCAGTCTACCAAGATTATGGGACCATTATCCAATCATCAAACAAACAAAATCAAATCACTTAAATGAAATATAACCTCAACCTATAACAATTCAATGAAAGAATATAATAGAAAGGTGAAGGAAGAGGAAAATTTCTTGGCCTTCACATAAATTTGATGAACCAATTTTCCATTAAGGCTACTCAAGAACTCAACCAAGGTAGCAAAGAATTAAAAATCCAATGGGGGAAAGGAACCAATGCTTTGGAAAAGGATTTAGCCAACCACATAACAGGTGGGAGCACATTGTACTAGATAAAGCTTATGCAAAATAAGGTGGGGGCAGTCAATTCCATTTTCTATAATGTGGTAAGAGTCATACAAGTAATGCTATGTCAGGTTGGGGAACTCTTCTTGGAGGTTCTAAATGTTTTTCCTCTTTTTTAAAAGATTGTGTTGGCAGTGCCACCTGAATCACAGTTGTTTGGTGGGATTCCAAACCCAGACAATGAGGTGTAGTTGTGGAAATCTCATAGAGAGAAGCTACAAGCTACCATGATGATTTTGCTGAGCGAATTTATATCAAAGTCTTGCTTAGTGTGGCTTGATACATGTGCAGATGATATTCTCTCTACAGATATGCTTGGGGGAAAGTATTTGCTTGATCTTGTGAAAGGTGGCAAGGAACTTGCAGAGAATGAGACATTGATTAGAGAAACATTGGACAATTTGGATGCATTTGAAGGGAGCTTGGAGTGGCTAAAAATGGTTTTTGGTTCAAATGTTGAGTTTCCATGGCAATGCGTGTGTGAGATTGTTTTGAAGCACTCAAAGAGTCTATGGGATGAACTTTTTGAAAGCTGGTTTGTTAGTAGGATGAAACAAATAATAGCTGATGGATTTGCAAATCTATGTGAGAGAGTTAAGGTTGGTAAATGCCTTGAAGTTACATATCTGGTAAGTTACAAAGATGTTGAAACCCATTTGCACAAATTAATTACTAGTGAGGGTTGGCTTGTCAGGAGAGGGGACCTAAAAAGTGTCAATTTACTTGGGTTGAGTTTTAGATTTGTGATGACAAATGATGAAGACTGCTTTGGTCACCTTAGCGCTTATTTTCGAACCGAGGTTAGTCAAATAAAAGATACCATAGATGAGGGGTCCAAGAATATTCTGGAAGACCTCCTAAGTTTTCTTCATGCACATAAATCTCCTTCAAGGATAAATGATTTAGCACCTTATTTGCAAGAGCAATGCTTCCATTTTATCTTAAAATTGATTGTTGAGATTGAAGAACATCTTGCACATCTTTCAGAAGCTCTCTATCAAGAAATGAAAAATGAGGAGATTCCAAAAAAATGAAGAAGGAGACACTAGAACCGACGGTTATAGTGGAAAGGGCACTTTTCTTAGGAAGGCTTTTAGTTTCTCTTCATTTTCATTCAACTTCCCTTCCACTAGTTCTTGCTCACCTCAGCTCTAGTTTGTCGAAAACAAAGCTTCAGTTTGAGGGAAAGGATCTTCAACTTTCAGATATTCCAGTACTAATTTTTATTACCCTCTTCTAGATAGTTCTGGAAGACAAATACTAATGAGAGGGGTTGGTTTGAAGCCTGAATCATAGGATAAAAATAATAGCACCAAATTGAATAAACTGAGAAGAACTATGCACAATATTTGTATCAGAGCTCATAGCATGTGGATATTGTGGATAACTAAAGAGCTTTCAGGCATTCTCACAAGAGATCTAAGGGAGGATGATTCTTTATCCATGACAACTCCTTTGAAGTTCTATACTCTCATTTGCATTGCATATTTTGTTTGTTGTGGCTTATGGAGTTGGTTTCATTTCCATGATTCATCTAATCACTGATCTCTTCTTGTAGTTTTCATGAGATTTCTTCTAGTTCTAATTTAAGTCATCATGGTTTATATCTAGATATATTAATAACCAAATGAGAATAAAGCATCTAGAGTAAAGAGTTTCATTTGATTCTTTCTATCACTTCAAACTCTTTATTGCCCAATAAATGGAAAAGACTAACATGTGCCCTTTCAACCCTTCCAGTCCATATTAATCATGGAGATGTAATTTGTAAGTATGTAGAAAAGTATCAAAGGGGAGCCAAAAAGTTAGAGATTTTCATAGGTCCTATGAATCAGCTCTTGTTGTTTTTATATGAAAATATTGTTGTTTGTTTTCTATTTATAATATCTATTGGCGTCATTTGGGAACTCCTATTTTTGGGAATTCAGTAATAGTTCTCAAGCAAAGTAGGATGACATCTACTGTACAACTGAACATTTAAATGGAATTTGAAGTGTGATTTTATTTAATTTTTAATTTGATTCCTTAAGGCAGCCTCATAAAATGCGCTTTTCTGATTGTATATCGAACTTCCTACTACTTCTTTTCTTTTACTACTGCAAGTCACAATTTTAATGTTGTATGCTTGCTCTATCTCTTGTAGTTTTTTGTTCCATGATTTCAAGGCTTACCATTTATTAGTTTGTGATTTTTAGGGTTGGGAAGAAAATGAATTGAAACAAGAGCATGAGGGTGGAGGTCAACTATAGTTAAGGTTGGTAAATGCCTTGAAGCCATAGTTACATCTTTGGCAAGTTACAAAGATGTTGAAAACCAAATCATGATGATTAGAAAAGCAATCCCAATCTTCTAAGTACACTTGTCTTCATGTTGGGTTGTTTTAAACAAGATTTGATTGAGTTTGAAACACCCATTCAACTCTATTTGGTTCCAAACAAAATTTACCATATCTTCTGAAACAAAACCCCTAAAATCCATCTGCTTCATTCTGATAGAAATGGCTAGAAGACTTCACACACCAAGGGTTCTATCAGTCGGGCGTGTCTTCTGGTTCCAACGATGCATCAACGGTTTTGTTTTTTCATGAGTGTGAGGATCTTCTATCGACAGGACGAGGTCTCATGTTCCCGCGATGGTCCAATGGGGATGTTGTCGGTGGAGACATCCCCATCAGACCATTGTGGGAATAGGAGACCTTGTCCCACCAATAGAATACCCTCATGCAGATGAAAAAATAGAACCGTTAATGCATCGCTGGAACCAAAAGACATGTCCGACCGATAGACCGATAAGGTGGGGGCAGTTAGTTCCATTTTCTGTAATGTGGTAAGAGTCATACAGGCAATGCTATGTCAGGCTGGGGAACTCTTCTTGGAGGTTCTAAACGATTTGCCTCTTTTTCATAAGACTGTGTTGGCAGTGCCACCTGAATCAGAGTTGTTTGGTGGGATTCCAAACCCAGAAAATGAGGTGCAGTTGTGGAAATCTCACAGAGAGAAGCTACAAGCTACCATGATGATTTTTCTGAGCGAATTTATATCAAAGTCTTGCTTAGCGTGGCTTAAGACATGTGCAAATGATATTCTCTCTGCAGATGGGCTTGGGGGGAAGTATTTGCTTAATCTTGTGAAAAGTGGCAAGGAACTTGTAGAGAATGAGACATTGATCAAAGAAACATTGGACAGTCTGGATGCATTTGAAGGGAGCTTGGAGTGGCTAAAAATGGTTTTTGGTTCAAATGTTGAGTTTCCATGGCAATGCATGTGTGAGATTGTTTTGAAGCACTCAAAGAGTTTGTGGGATGAAACAAATAATAGTTGATGGATTTGCATATTTGTGTGAGAGAGTTAAGGTTGGTAAATTCCTTGAAGCCATAGTTACATCTCTGGAAAGTTACAAAGATGTTGAAACCCATTTGCAAAAATTAAATACTAGTGAGGGTTGGCTTGTCAGGAGAGGGGACCTAAAAAGTGTCAATTTACCTGGGTTGAGTTTTAGATTTATGATGACAAATGATGAAGACTGGTTTGCTCGCCTTAATGCTTAATTTTGAACTAAGGTTAGTCAAATAAAAAATACCATAGATGAGGGGTCCAAGAATATTCTAGAAGACCTCCTAAGTTCTCTTCATGCACATAAATCTCCTTCAAGGATAAATGATTTAGCACCTTATTTGCAAGAGAAATGCTTCCATTTTATCTCAACATTGATTGTTGAGATTGAAGAACATCTTGCACATCTTTCAGAAGCTCTCTATCAAGAAATGAAAAATGAGGAGATGCCAGAAAAAATGAACAAGGAGACACAAGAACTGACAGTTATAGTGGAAAGGGAACTTTTCTTAGGAAGGCTTTTAGTTGCTCTCCATTTTCATTCAACTTCCCTTCCACTAGTTCTTGGCTCGTCTCAGCTCTGGTTTGTCGAGAACAAAGCTTCAGTTTGAGGGAAAGGATCTTCGACTTTCAGATATTCCAATACTAATTTTGATTACCCTCTTCTAGATAGTTCTGGAAGACAAATACTAATGAGAGGGGTTGGTTTGAAGCCTGAATCACAGGATAAAAATAATAGCACCAAATTGAATAAACTAAGAAGAACTATGCACAATCTTTGTATCAGAGCTCATACCATGTGGATATTGTGGAAAACTGAAGAGATTTCAGGCATTCTCACAAGAGATCTAAGGGAGGATGATTCTTTATCCATGACAACTCCTTTTAAGGCCTATATTATCATTTGCATTGCATATTTTGTTTGTTGTGGCTTATGGAGTTGGTTTCATTTCCATGATTAATCTAATCACTGATCTCTTCTTGTAGTTTTCATGAGATTTCTTCTAGTTCTGATTTAAGTCATCATGGTTTATATCTGGCTATATTAATAACCAAATGAGAATAAAGCATCTAGAGTAAAGAGCTACATTTGATTCTTTCAGTCACTTCAAACTCTTTATTGCCCAATAAATGGAAAAGACTAACATGTGCCCTTTCAACCCTTCCAGTCCATATTAATCATGGAGATGTAATGTGTAAGTATGCAGAAAAATATCAAAGGGGAGCCAAAAAGTTAGAGATTTTCATAGGGCCTATGAATCAGCTCTTATTGTTTGTTTTCTATTTATAATATCTATTGGTGTCATTTGGGAACTCCTATTTTTATGAATTCAGTAAGAGTTCTCAAACAAAGTACGATGACTTCTACTGTACAACTGAACATTTAAATGGAATTTGAAGCATGATTTTATTTAATTTTTAATTTTCTTCCTTAAGGAAGCCTCATAAAATTCCCTTTTTTTGATTGTATATCAAACTACCTACTACTTCTTTTCTTTTACTGCTGCAAGTCACAATTTTAATGTTGTATGCTTGCTTTGTCTCTTGTAGTTTTAGTTTTTTGTTCCATGATTTCAAGGCTTACCATTTATTAGTATGTGATTTGTAGGGTTGGGAAGAAACTGAATTGAAACAAGAGCATGAGGGTGGAGGTCAACTATAGTTAAGGTTGGTAAATGCCTTGAAGCTATAGTTACATCTTTGGCAAGTTACAAAGATGTTGAAACCCATTTGCACAAATTAACTACTAGTGAGGGTTGGCTTGTCAAGAGAGGGGACCTAAAAAGTGTCAATTTACCTGGGTTGAGTTTTAGATTTATGATGACAAATGATGAAGACTAGTTTGGTTACCTTAATGCTTATTTTTGAATTGAGGTTAGTCAAATAAAAGATACCATTTATGAGGGGTCCAAGAATATTCTGGAAGACCTCCTAAGTTCTCTTCATGCACATAAATCTCCTTCAAGGATAAATGATTTAGCACCTTATTTACAAGAGCAATGCTTCCATTTTATCTCAACATTTATTGTTGAGATTGAAGAACATCTTGCACATCTTTTAGAAGCTCTCTATCAAGAAATGAAAAATGAGGAGATGCTAGAAAAAATGAACAAAGGGACACTAGAACCAACAATTATAGTGGAAAGGGAACTTTTCTTATGAATGCTTTTAGTTGCTCTTCATTTTCATTCAACTTCCCTTCCACTAGTTCTTGGCTTGTCTCAACTTTGGTTTGTCGAGAACAAAGCTTCAGTTTGAGGGAAAGGATCTTCGACTTTCAGATATTCCAGTACTGATTTTGATTACCCTCTTCTAGACAGTTCTAGAAGACAAATACTAATGAGAGGGGTTGGTTTGAATCCTGAATCACAGGATAAAAATAATAGCACCAAATTGAATAAAATTTGAAGAACTATGCACAATCTTTTTATCAAAGCTCATAGCATGTGGATATTGTGGATAACTAAAGAGCTTTTAGGCATTCTCACAAGAGATCTAAGGGAGGATGATTCTTTATCCATGACATCTCCTTTGAAGGCCTATATTCTCATTTGCATTGCATATTTTGTTTGTTGTGGCTTATGGAGTTGGTTTCATTTCCATGATTCATCTAATCATTGATCTCTTCTTATAGTTTTCATGAGATTTCTTCTAGTTCTGATTTAAGTCATCATGGTTTATATCTGGCTATATTAATAACCGAATGAGAATAAAGCATCTAGAGTAAAGAGCTACATTTGATTCTTTCAGTCACTTCAAACTCTTTATTTCCCAATAAATGGAAAAGACTAACATGTTCCCTTTCAACCCTTATAGTCCATATTAATCATGGAGATGTAATCTATAAGTATGTAGAAAATTATCAAAGGGGAGCCAAAAATTTAGAGATTTTCATAGGGCCTATGAATCAATTCTTGTTATTTTTATATGAAAATATTGTTGTTTGTTTTCTATTTATAATATCTATTGGTGTCATTTGGGAACTCCTATTTTTGTGAATTCAGTAAGAGTTCTCAAACAAAGTAGGATGACATCTACTGTACAACTGAACTACTGTTCCACTACACTGTAAACGTTAAACCCCTACCATCCCTGCACTCCTTTCATTGTACTCTACATGGTTGATAGAAGAGCCACTTTTCACTTTATTATTGTTCATCCTTTTTCTTTACATGCTACTTTGTTTTTTACACTCAAATTCAAAAGTGATTTGCATGCCCCCTCAGAAAGTGGAAGCTAATTTTAAGAGTTCAAATTCTGAAATTTGTATAGAAAACTCAATCTACATGTCCCTTAATATCATTTTTATAGATAAAAGTAAGTTCTCCTTTGAACTATGCAATTTGATAGTGGAAACTTCGAAAAGAAAATATCACTTTTAACATCTCATAACGGAAAAGAAAAGAATAAACAGACCTCAATTCCAAGTTCTCTATATAAATCCTTAACTTCTGCAACACAAGATGGATATGATTTTCCATAATTAGCCTTAAAAAAAACATAGTTAACAAGTAGCTAGTAAAATTATTAAAAAGAATGGATCATATGGCGTGACCGCATATAGATTTGAAAAGTAAAATTAACTAAAACCATGGAAAGTGACTTACCACAAGATTTTGCACAAATCGTGTCCAATGTGGAAAAATGGGTAGAGGTTGCAATCCAAAATCAGGTGTCACTTTACTTCTCCATTTTGGTGGGCTACCTTAAAAATAAGGTTTCAACTGACTGCTCCATTTTGGTGGGCTACATTGAAAATAAGGTTTTCACCAAGGTTTTAGATTATGTTTATTAAAATAAAAATTATGCTTATAAAAAAAAAATTGGTCCTTTTTCCTCTTAGATTATTTGGTTGCTTATTCTTATCTTTTGTTTTTTCTCTTCCTTTTGCTTATTTTTTTGTTTTTCAAGGTTTTTGGGTTTTAGTTTTTTAGGTTCTCTTATGGTTTTCGTTAATTTTTATAATTTGGTGGTTTTTCGTCAATTTAGAAGAAACTTTGGTGTTCATATGATGACACCACAAAACAAAATATTTATTCCACAAAAAATATTTATTAGTAATTTTATTTGTAATATTTTATTATTAATTATGGTGGGCTACGATTGAAAATAAGGTCTTGACGAAGGTTTTAGAGTATGTTTATTAAAATGAAAATTATGGCCAAGATTTTAATAATGAGCACATTTATTTAGTCATTTTTGTTTGTCTAATATTAGTCATTTATTTAGTCATTTTTATTTGTTCATTATTATTTATTTAGTCATTTTTATTTGTCTAATATTAGGCATTTATTTAGTCA